>CM056579.1:10335287-10392787 GCA_029721435.1 Gymnothorax reevesii | reverse complement strand
AGCAGAGGTATCTGACGTGGCCAGTGCAGAACATTCCACTCCTTTGCTTTAAAAAAAATTGTCGGGTTGGTTTTGCAGTGAGCTGCGAGTCATCGTCCATCTGCGCTGTGAGGTACCATGGAATAAGTTTTGAAGCATGAAGCTGAATCAGGTAAATGCATCCTAGCAGAGTTCAGAATTCATCCTGCTGCTTTTGTCGGAAATCATCTTGTCGAAAAGCACAAGGGAACTGGTTCTATTGGCAGGCCTAAACACTTGCTCATGACCGTACTGCACTGATGAGGCTGTATGCTCAGGAACAGCTCCTGCCCTACATACTCCTCTCTTCCCATCATTCCAGTACATTTTATGTTTGCCTCATCTGTCCATAGGATGTTTTTTTCCCAGAAGTAAATTCCAGTATTTTTGATGTTTTTGGCAAACATCCTGACATTCAGACTTATCAGTGTATTGCATGTTGTGATAAACCCTTTGTACTTATTACGGTGAAATCTTCCCTTATTTGTTGATATTGATGAAGATATACTTACCTACTGGGGAGTTTCTCAACCTGGACAACTATTTTGAGGGTATTTTTCTTCACAAGGCAACTCCACCACTGTTGCTTCGTAAATCTGTTGCCTTACAGGCCTTTTGGTGTTCCTTAGCTCACTGGAGCATTCTTCATCTTGAAGATTGAACCGAATTGTTGATTTGGCCGCAACTGGTGTGTTTGCTATTTCTCTAAAGCTTTTGTTTTGATTTTTTAGCCTAATATTGGTTTCCTTCACTGGCGGTGGCAGCTCTTTGGAGGTAAAGCTGAGTTAATAGCTATAGTTTCAAAATGCAAATACCAAACTTTATGGCAACTCTGTACTTTCTATCTGCTTTTATATGAAACAATGTGGGAATAATTCATTCCTGGCCCCTGAACAGCTGCACTGCTGCATGTCCAGTTACTTTTGGTCCCTTTGAAAGGGACATGACAGTGTAAACAGCCTCTACACTTGATTGTGAACGGCCAGCCTGCGGGACATGATTGTGAACACTGCGGAAGTGTTGCACTATTTCCTGTGGGAACAGGTGCACTTCCTGTGGCTGCCAGCCAGGATCCAGTGGCCAACTCTGGGACAGGAACTGACATGGGCGCTCACACAGGAAGTGGGGGTTTGTGGGAACAGTGGGCTGACCTCTGGAGTGAGGAGGCTGTTAGACAGACGTGGAGCTCAGTCCACTTACTTCATCTCTCCCTTCTTTGCGCCTGACCGAATAATCGATTCAGTTTCACCATCGTTTGGGGGAGTACAATCCATTAAATGAGTTGGGATGTTGGAATTGAAAGTTTCCCAAGGACGTCTTGGGCAACTTAAGTCGAGATTGTGTCTTGCAGATATTTCCCAGAATGCATGACATAGAAAGGACTGAGCTGCAGATCTCTGTGCTAGTGCCATGCATCTGTCACACGAGTGATGACATTGAGGATGTTCCATTTCCTGCCATCACAGTTCTTAAAATTCGCTCCTCTCCCCGTCTCCACAAATGGGTGGAGCTAAGAGCAAGAAAAGATAGGAAGTGATAAAATGACCAATCGGAGCAACCCCACATTTATGTGTTCATGCACATCTCCTCAGCCGTAAGCTGAAATGGAGCAGGCGAGGCACATTAACGCCTGCATCTCACACTCATATCAGCTGTTTGCCGTCATAAAATCCTCTCCACACTCACTGTGTGGTTTACCATCATACACTCCACCAAATGCACCGACACTGTAAGGGTTTGTCCTTGCAGTATCTCCCCCTGCTGCATTCCTCGCCTCTACCTCGACGGGCAAGAGGTGTGGCTCGTTAAGGTGGAGGTGAAGGTTGGTCATGTAAGGGCCGGCTGCTCCTCAGAGCAGTGCAGCAGTGTTTTGTTTCTGGAGCCCTGCTATGTGGTGATGTGTACTGCTGCTCCCCTCCAGGTTTTTATTCTGTTATTTAAATTTTTTTTTTTTTTTGGGTACATGGTCCCAGTGCCCGCCGGCTTCATGTCTTCTGCCGGCAGGTGCAAATCCATGAGACACATACGTACCTTGTCAGGAAACGGTAGCCTAAGCCGACACTACCCATCCACCCATACCTCCTGGCTTGACAGGTTCATCGTCCAGAGGTTTTGTAAATGTTAGTTATTTACTCCATTGAAAGTCATACTGGAGCAGTAGCATGTGTTATGGGACGCTGTCTTCATCATTTATTCAAAAAATCATTCTTCGTCCATCAAGTCTTCTCTGTGAATATTCCAACGTCTCTTTATGATTAATATCTCAAACTCAAGCAAATAACAAAAACAGCAAAAAAATATTTTGCTGTTATATTCTAACCCCTGGACGAAGTCAGGTGGCTACTATGGATACATACTTGTCATCTCCACCGCCACCGCGGCGCCCGTAGACCCTTCCTTGCAGACGCAGTACAGTATAGGTTTTTGACCAATTACTTTATTTGGTATGAGCATGTCTTATACTGCAGTCATGACACCTATTGGTTTTTGGGTGCCATGGTAACTGTATTGGCCCAATAGTGATGTTCACTGTTCACGTTCACAAACAATGACGTCAAAGTTGCTCATGCGCAGTTTGGTGGCTGTCAGAATGCGTGATCAGGACATAAATAAAATGGCAGGTAGCCTCTTTGGTTCTTTGCTTAAAACCCTCAAAAACATGATTCCTGAACCCTTAGTGAATGTTGGTGCAACCTATAACACATCAAGTGACTGGCATCGCTATTTTAGATCTTTCATTAGATATATATAGAGACGGAGATCTACCAGTGTAAGATGAGCCTTTTTGTCAACCACATATCAAAACATTGATGTCAACGTGAACCTCGTTATAAAGGGCAATTAAGGGGAGAAGCAGACTTTCGGGGGCGACACCCATGCAGTTGCATGCGACCAGACTGTCTAGTTTTTTTAGGGATTTACATGTTTCTCTCGAAGTGTAGTCTTTCACAAACTCAGAGTTTGACTGAATTTGACTATAAGGAAACCCCCTCTACAGTCCGTATCACCACTTCATCTTACGTCTTTGAAGCAAAGCTGTGCATAATGGTACAGTAACTTGCTTCACTGTAAGGGAGGCTTTTGGGAGGGTTAGCACAGGGTGTAGGCTTGGCTGCTTGTAAACTTTAGCTGAAATACTGTTGGCGACACTGAAGTTACTGCAGATAAACCTGGCGAGCTGGCTGCAGGTGTAGGAAACGGAGGGCGGGGTTGGTGTTCAGAACGAGGCCTTTGCCATGTGGCTGACGTTCAGCGAGCTGCATTTCCCCAACCTTCCCTTGGTCTTCCTCTCCCTCTATGTGCTGAAGTCTTCCTCATTACTCCAACCTTCCAGCTGTTGATAGCAACCGTTACCATAACAATCTTCAGGGCTGTGACATTTCAAGCCCTCATAGTTACTCTTCGTTCTTTTCAAAGCGCAGCCCAGACTATTAAGAGGAGGTGGGCGTAGATCCCAAAATTCCCCCAGCTTCAGTCTTGACCCTCTGTTAGCTCTTGTGAGTAAAGGCTTCAGAATCAGCCATGGATTCCTGCTCCCCTGTTGAACCGTCCTGTCCTCAGTTCTCACCCTCTGCATTTTAGGAACTGGGACGTGCTGAATTCAGGAGACAGTTTACCCCCCCGACCCGGTTCAATAAATAATCATTATCTTTTACATTTCTTGTTGTTTTGCTCTCTTATAACAATTAAGTTTGTGTCAACACATATTGTAATCATTTCTGTGTTCTAGTTGACATAGCTAATATTTGCAGACTAACCAATGCTTGATGCTCAGGACCATGAATTGTCTGGAACTACTGTACCTTATCTGACCTGTGTTCAGTTTCTGCTCCAGTGACCTTTAGCACTTAATGAATCTTACCTTGGATAAAAGTGTCTGCTGCATGAATGTTACACGTTGATAGCGGACTTCATCCGAAATGGCTGACCCCAGCACAGGTGCCAGTGGACTTTGGCTGAGTCTTTTCGGGGTTAAAATTCACCGAGTGCAAGAGCATGAGGGATGTTGTTGGCTTAAAGTATGTTGCTAGCGTAGGGGATGTCACTGCTTTGGGGGACGTCCCAGGTGCGTGAGTCTTGCATGAAGCCTGTCGCCCAGACAAACACACCTCTGTAGCGATGTAAGGCCCTTTGGGGCTGCATTGATGAGGACCACGTGACATCTCACCCCTGGCCAATAACACTATTCTTCTGCACTTCTCCGTTTCCCCTGGCGGGATCCCACGGGCAGGAAACAGTTTGCAGGTGACCTCTTGCAGCCCCTGGCTACACTTTCCTTGTTGCTGTGTGGGAAGGGAAGCAGGTACTGAGGGCAGCTCTCAGACAGGAAGTCAGGGGATTCTGGGGAGTGAGTCTGCGTTCATAAACACGAGCTGTGAAGAGCTCCACACAACCACACTCTGTACTATAGTACTCAGCCCCAAGTACTGGAGTTTTGAGCTTATGAGAAGCCTATTATAGTAGCAATTGCTATCCTGGCTGTGTTTTGAGAACTGTAAGTGTTTTTGAGATTTTTTGTGGAATTTGACCTTTGTATTTGATTTTTTTAGTATTTCAACAGAATATATGAGCATGACTTCTGAGCTTATTATCATCACAACTAAGTATATGAGAGTTGCGGCTGAGTATATTAATATTAGGAGCTGAGTTTGAGATTTGAGACTTGATTCATGGCTGTTGCGGACGGCAGGATTAATTCCCATCACCAGCTATACCGTTCTACACTTCACTGACAGTAAGAGTATCTCATAGCTTCCAGACGTTTGGGAGATATTGTGTTATGCATGTCTGTGATATAAACATGGATATAAAGATGGCCTGTGTGAGGGCTGCGAATAAGCAAATACAATGAAACTATTCAGCTTAACTTTCCTGCCGAATGGGCATTGCTTCACATGAAAGAGTCTTTAATCCCTACAGTGTTGTCAGTTACATCCAAAATCATTTTCTTTTTTTTATTCGGTTGTGGAAGCTTCCAGAACAGATGGACTGTGTGTGTGTGTGTGTGTGTGGAGGGGGGGGTGAGAGGATGGCCAAATTAAAGGAAAAAAATGTGCCAAACAAAAAGAAAAAGGATGGGGCTCTATAAGACCGAGTGCCATACAGCCTCCAAACTGAACTGTGTCCTCAGAGGATTTACGGCCAACTGCCTTCTGCCCACTAAACATACTGCACACTGCACAGAGCCCGTTTCCCTCCACGGGCCCGTCTTTACAACTTTCTCAACCTGTCTGATGCTGTAGCCAACAAAGAAGCAGTTTCAGAATCTGCCTAGTTTTGTTGGGGAGTTTTTTTTTGCAGGATTATTTATTTATGTTACATTTTTGTTGTTTATTTTTTTGATGGGCTGTATTGGTATTGATGACACAGTCAATGCCTGCCGTGTAAAAGTGTACTCAAGTGCTGATGAATTCAAACCACCACCCAGGACAGAGCTGCGTGCCGAGATTTTGTTCCATGATCCACATTAGTAGTGTGGACTTTTCTGTGGTTAAGGTGTGCATGGGAGACGTGGACCAGTTGTTTGCTTTTCTGAAGGAAAAACAACAGGAACAGAGTGAGTGAAGATTCAGGTACGGCAGGATAGAGGATTGTAGGAGGAATGCGGCCCCAATCCTGAAGACCGTAGGAGGCTTGGGAGCATGTACCTAATAAACTGGACAGAAGAACAGTCTGGGAGAGGATTAACAGGAATGTGACCTTAAACCTGGACACCATGGGAAAGGATTGAGAGCGTGTTCCTATTCAGTAAAGAGGGAAGAGTACGTACATTATATATATATATATTATATATATACATATATACAATATTACTATTATATTATGACCATTAAAGATTAAAGTTCCATAATTGTGAACTCACAGGAGGGGGTATAAGTGCGTCACACACGGGGGGAGGGGGAACTGAGATGAGACAGAGCGGGATCAGGGGACACGCGAGACACAAACCAGTCAGAGCAGACATTATTTCTGACCGACACGCTCGTTTCTGACTAGGAGGAGAGACAGAAGTCGCTCACATGAGGGTCGTGACACTTTGATCGTTTCATGACCATTCTAGTTATCTTTAATGTGGGAGGAATAAAGAAAAGAGGGAATATTTGTCTGCAAACGAGGAGAGGCTCAGCTGGCACGGACAGCCATGTGATATTTCAGAGTCGCAGGCATGAGTCGCATGTTTACATGGGTGTGTGAGCAGCCCGGCGCAGGAACAGGGGATTGGGGGGGCACACTTGTCCCTTTATGACAATTAGGATAGTCCTGGCTAGTTCTCAATTATTTTCCTTTACTGACGCGTTTTCCAATAATCGTAATTGGCAACTGAAGACACGGTTTCTCTCCATATGTGATCTCACAGCGATGAAATCATGGGGTAAATTCAGTATTACTGAGAATTGGGGTGGACAAAACATCCATTTTAAACTATTATTAGTCCTGACCTGTTCTCAGTCATTTTTATGATTAACAGAAGGTTCGCTCCGAGAGCACTGCACAGTTAACAGGTGCTGCTTGTTCTCCCCGATTAGGTACGACGACGATCATTCATCTGGACGCTTATTTGCTGTATTTAAATCAACGTTATTCTGGAGTTTAACAGGCAGCTCTCTGCCTTGCCCTAGATTTGAACCTACAAGCCCTCATTATGCAATTATGTGTCTCAGTCTGTCTTATCTGCTCCCACAGGACTGCCCTCCCCCGCCCTGGCCTTACATCAACAATCCCATGATTCCATCTGTCGCCATGAGAGCCCTGAGTGACATGCCCTCAACCCTTTCCCCCGTAATACCTGCACACTATTCCACTATGCATCTCACTACCGTTTCAGCGGAAAGGGTGCTGTATGACGGGGTGTGGGGGTGCCAGGGTCGTAATCGGCACCTCCACCTCCCTCTCCTCTAAGGAACATTCTGGTGCTGCAGTTCACACAGCATCCACTAGGAGTACTAGAGATTTAGGAGGGTGGGGCTCTGCTCTTGTATTCAGGTGCTGCTCGATGGATTTGTACATGGTACAGAAGCTCATGCAAATCCTGCATTAGGCCCATAACATGCCGTAAACGTGTCCAGAACACGGTATGGCACAGCCGAACCACACTGATCAGTAATTGGTTTGCGATTAAAGCAGATTAATACTGCCGAGCCGCAAGCTATGCTATATTCTGGCATTTTAGTATTTAGTGAATAGTTTACTGCTCTCAAACCACAAAGCAAACCACCAGAGAGAGAGAGACAGAGAACAGCGAGAGACAGGGATTTAGAGAGAGAGAAAGAGACAGAGAGAGAGAGAGACAGGCAGGTAGGGGGAGGGGGGGGGCTCGATGGCTGGCTTTGAAAAGGCAGAGGGCTCTCCTGATGTGCTGGTTTTTCACTCGCCGTCTCCTCGCTGAAAACGAGGCCTGACATGAAACATGACATCATTGTTCGCATCACAGTGGGGTTCCCCTCTGTAGCCGAGGAAACTGGGAGCTCGGGCACCACTGTCTTTAGCCGTGATTAGCTCGGGCTGTCTCCCCCCTGAGGACTGCCCTTTCCTCCATGGCGATAACTGTCTGGCACATGCAATCGAGGAGGAAGGAGAGGGGAGGGGGGTCGTAGGTCACAGGTTTACCTAGGCTACAGGGAACAGGAGCCGGCCTCTCTCTCCAGACCAGGGGCAACAAAGCAAACCATCCCAGCAGTGATGCCAGGGCGGGCTGCCCAATTCACTGCCTGCTGGAGTGTACAGATCTGTTGTTGGCATATACACACACCTGCACACACCAACTCACACACACACTCATACACACACACACGAACACAAACTCACACACACAAACACACACACACACAAACACAAACTCACACACACAAACACACACACACACACACACACACACCAGGTCACACACATACACTCCTGCACACACCAACTCACACACACGTCTTTGTACTTATAACATGGTGAGGACATTATATTGACTTCCATTCATTCTTCCTGTGTCTCTACAGCCTTTCCCTAATCTTGACAATAAGCAATGTATGCCGAACCCAAACCCTTACCCTAACCTTGACCTATCCCTAATTCTAACCTTAACCAATAAGTCACAATTAGCCTTTGTAGATGTGAGGACCGGCAAAAATGTCCTCACTTCCCAAAAATGTCCCCACTCTATAGGAAAAGAACACTTTTTGGTTCTCACTTTGTAGCAAGTACAAGAACACACCTGCACACACAAACTCACACACACACACACAACTGCACACATATGCACACAGTGATGGGGTTACAGTAATGTACTGTTACAGTGATGGGGTTACAGTAATGTACTGTTACAGTGATGGGGTTGCAGTAATGTACTGTTACAGTGATGGTGGTTACAGTAATGTATTGTTACAATGATGGGGTTACAGTAATGTACTGTTTCAGTAATGGGGTTACAGTAATGTACTGGTACAGAGATGGGGTTACAGTAATGTACTGTTACAGTGATGGGGATACAGTAATGAACTGTTACAGTGATGAGAGTTTCAGTAATGTACTGTTACAGTTATGGGGGTTACACTAATGTACTGTTACGGTGATGGGGTTACACTAATGTACTGTTACAGAGATGGGGTTACAGTAATGTACTGTTACAGTGATGGGGTTACAGTAATGTACTGTTACAGTGATGGGGGTTTCAGTAATGTACTGTTACAGTTATGGGGGTTACACTAATGTGCTGTTACAGTGATTGGGTTGCAGTAATGTACTGTACAGTGATGGGGTTACACTAATGTACTGTTTACAGTAACGAGGGTACTAGTAATATACTGTTACAGTTATGGGGTAACACTAATGTACTGTTACAGTGATGGGGGTTACACTGATGTGCTGTTACAGTAATGGGGTTGCAGTTATGTACTGTTACAGTAATGGGGTTACAGTAATGTACTGTTACAGTGATGGGGTTACAGTACTGTACTGTTGCAGTGGTGGGGTTGCAGTAATGTACTGTTAGAGTTATGGGGTTACGTTAATGTACTGTTACAGTGATGGGGTTACAGTAATGTACTGTTACAGTGATGGGGTTACAGTAATGTACTGTTACAGAGATGGAATTACAGTAATGTACTGCTACAGCGATGGCGGTTACAGTTATGTACCATTACAGTAATGGGGGCTGCACTGATGTACTGTTTCAGTGATGGGATTACAGTAATGTACTGTTACAGTGATGGGGGTTACAGAAATGTACTGTTACAGTGATGGGGTTACAGTAATGTACTGTTTACAGTAACGAGGGTACTTGTAATATACTGTTACAGTTATGGGGGGTACACTAATGTACTGTTACAGTGATGGAGTTACAGTAATGTACTGTAACAGTAATGGGGGTTGCAGTAATGTACTGTTACAGTAATGGGGGTTATACTCATGTACTGTTACAGTGATTAGGTTACAGTAATGTACTGTTATGGTAATGGGGGTTTCAGTAATATACTGTTACAGTTATGGGGGTTACACTAATGTACTGTTACAGTGATGGGGGTAACAGTAATGTACTGTTACAGTTATGGGGTTATATTAATGTACTGTTACAGTGGTGGGGTTACACTAATGTACTGTTACAGTGGTGAGGTTGCAGTAATGTACTGTTACAATGGTGAGGTTGCAGTAATGTACTGTTACAGTTATGGCCGTTCAGGTGCAGAGGGGTAATGCTGGCTATCAGGGGCTGCTCTTTTCTGACTGAATTATTTTGATTGTCTGTTCCACTTTTAAATTAATTACCCACCCGATGCTTAGCTGGTCTGGCTGTTTTCCTCAGAGTGTTATCTTAAGCACATGCTCTCAAACTGCCAGCCTTGACGACCTTCTTTCTTAACAGGAAGTATCCTCTGCCAGCCTCCTGTTCTCTCATTGTGCCATCAATCACTGATAGAGGAGGCCTCCTTGTTCTTTTCACCACAGAGAAAGTGGGTCTGTTTATTTTGCGGGTGGGGTAGTTTCTTTAGTGTGACTTTAGTGAAGGTCACCATATTTCAGAATCTGATGGCTGTTTTGGCTACACTGCCTTTGAAAGGTCACTTCTGAGGATAGTGGGAAGAATCTCCATTATCTCTCACTAGTGTTGGCCATGGTTTCATGAAGCAAACTCAGTTCTCTCACCTGCAGTTTACCTGTCTGTGTGCTGTTACTCCTGTCTGCCGACACTGCGGCCCTCCAGGACTGGAGTTAAGCCTACAGACACTGTCACTCTTCAGGACTGGAGTTAATCCCACAGACGCAGCAGCCCTCCAGGACTGGAGTTAAAACTGCAGACGCTGCGGCCCTCCAGGACTGGAGTTACACCTGCTGACACGGTGGCCCTCCAGGACTGGAGTTAAACCTGCAGACACTGTGGCCCTCCAGGATTGGAGTTAAACCTGCAGACACTGTGGCCTTCCAGGACTGGAGTTAAACCTGCAGACAATGTGACCCTCCAGGACTGGAGTTAAACCTCCAGACACTGTGGCCCTCCAGGACTGGAGTTAAACCTGCAGACACTGACCCTTCAGGACTGGAGTTAAACCTGCAGACACTGCGTCCCTCCAGGACTGGAGTTAAACCTGCAGACACTGTGGCCCTCCAGGACTGGCGTTAAACCTGCAGGCACTGCGTCCCTCCAGGACTGGAGTTAAACCTGCAGACACTGTGGCCCTCCAGGACTGGAGTCAAACCTGCAGGCACTGCGTCTCTCCAGGACTGGAGTTAAACCAACAGTGAACATTCATCGCCATGCTTGGACATTGCTTGTGGCGTCCCCCAGGGGTCAGTGTTGGGTCCGAAACTATTCATTCTTTATATAAATGATATATGCAAAGTTTCAGAAGTACTAAAACTAGTATTATTTGCGGATGATACTAGTATTTTTTGTTCTGGGGGTGAATTACATAAACTACTGGTGAGGGTCACTGAGGAGATATGCAAATTAAAAATGTGGTTTGATAGAAACAAATTATCATTAAATTTAAGTAAAACCAAATTCATGATATTCAGCAACTGCAATAAGAACATTAAGGCACAGATACAGGTAGATGGGGTAGACATTGAAAGGGTGTATGAAAATAAGTTTCTTGGGGTAATAATAGATGATAAGGTTAACTGGAAAGCTCATATAAAACACATACAAAGTAAACTATCAAGAAGCATATCAGTTCTGAGTAAAGCCAAACACATCCTGGACCACAGATCACTCCACATTCTCTACTGTTCTCTAATTTTACCATATTTACATTACTGTGCAGAGGTTTGGGGCAACACATACAAATGTACAACAATTTCACTATCTATTTTACAGAAAAGAGCTATAAGAATAATTCATAAAGCCGGTTATAGAGATCACACAAATCCATTATTCATAAAATCCAGTATACTAAAACTCACTGATATGATTCATTTTCAAAAAGCACAATTCATGTTTAAAGCAATCCATAAGACACTTCCTGGTAACATACAAAAATTGTTTTTTAACAGAGAGGGGAATTATAATCTGAGGGGGGAGTTCAACTTAAAACATCAGAGGGTGCGTACGACAATGAAAAGTTTTTGTGTTTCTGTTTGTGGAGTGAGGCTGTGGAACAGGTTAGATGTGGAGCTCAAGCAATGTCCAAGCATGGCCCAGTTTAAAAAGCGGTATAAACACATGGTTTTCACTAGGTACAGGGAAGAGGAAGGGTGTTTTCATCAATTATATTTGTATTTGTGAATCACTTTCTATTTCTATTTATGTATTCTTTGTTTCTTGTACATATGTATAGTATATGTTTAGTTACTTTATTTATTTTCTTTTTTGTAACTATGTAGTTTAAGTATGTATAAGAGACTTAATATTAATGAGAGGTGAAGAAGGGGTAGGACTAAATAAGCTTATGCTTCATCCTGCTCCTTTTCGGACGTGTTATTATAATGTTATTTTTACTGTCTTATTATTGTCTTGACTATTGTTATGTTTTCTGTTCTACACATGTCCGAAATAAAAGCATTCATATAATAAAAACCTGCAGACAATGTCACCCTCCAGGACTGGAGTTAAACCTCCAGACAATGTGACCCTTCAGGACTGGAGTTAAACCTGCAGACACTGTGACCCTTCAGGACTGTAGTTAAACCTGCAGACAATGTGACCCTCCAGGACTGGAGTTAAAACTCCAGACACTGTGGCCCTCCAGGACTGGAGTTAAACCTGCAGACACTGTGACCCTTCAGGACTGGAGTTAAACCTGCAGACAATGTGACCCTCCAGGACTGGAGTTAAACCTGCAGACACTGTGGTCCTCCAGGACTGGAGTTAAACCTGCAGACACTGCGTCCCTCCAGGATTGGAGTTAAACCTGCAGACAATGTGACCCTCCAGGACTGGAGTTAAACCTGCAGACACTGTGACCCTTCAGGACTGGAGTTAAACCTGCAGACAATGTGACCCTCCAGGACTGGAGTTAAACCTCCAGACACTGTGGCCCTCCAGGACTGGAGTTAAACCTGCAGACACTGTGACCCTCCAGGACTGGAGTTAAACCTGCAGACACTGTGACCCTCCAGGACTGGAGTTAAACCTGCAGACACTGTGGCCCTCCAGGACTGGAGTTAAACCTGCAGACACTGCCTCCCTCCAGGACTGGAGTTAAACCTGCAGACACTGTGGCACTCCAGGACTGGAGTTAAACCTGCAGACACTGCGTCCCTCCAGGACTGGAGTTAAACCTGCAAACAATGTGACCCTCCAGGACTGGAGTTAAACCTGCAGACACTGTGGCCCTCCAGGACTGGAGTTAAACCTGCAGACACTGTGACCCTCCAGGACTGGAGTTAAACCTCCAGACACTGTGGCCCTCCAGGACTGGAGTTAAACCTGCAGACACTGTGACCCTTCAGGACTGGAGTTAAACCTACAGACACTGTGGCCCTCCAGGACTGGAGTTAAACCTGCTGACACAGTGGCCCTCCAGGACTGGAGTTAAACCTGCAGACACTGTGACCCTTCGGGACTGGAGTTAAACCTGCAGACGCTGCGGCACTCCAGGACTGGAGTTCAAATGCATCAGTGTGAGTGGTGTTCATGTGGCCAGGCCATGTGGGAAGGTTGACAGCCGGCTGTTTCAGGAGATTTGAGCCGAGATGCCTGTCCTGTGGAGACAGTGCAGCCGGGCTCTCTCACACGCAGCCGGACTCTTTATTTTTTCATGTTTATCAAGTGAATGATGGTGGAAGTGTTCAGATTGGCAGTGCAAACAGCTCTGACTCATGTCCTCGCTGACCGCACCCTGTCTGGTCACATCCTGATCCCCTTTTTTGGGGCTTTCTAGTGAAATTTGACCTCACAATTTCTTCAAAATTTAGCAATGCAGTGATCACCATTCATCCAAATACATGAAGTGGATGGATATTGAGCTACATTTAGGTTGGAGTATTTTGTGAATGCGAGCATTTGCCTGCAACATCTTTTGATTGATTCATCAGCATCTCTGTCTCTATGATCAAAATGGCTTTGAGTTGCACAAAGTTATTTATGAACTTATACTGTATATAAGCTTTCTGAGCAGCACCATGGCACACACTGAACAACACACCAAGGAGCTCATGCTGGACTGTTAATTTGTCTGAGAATCCAATTATTCTAGTCTGAAAAATGGCAAAAGGGTGAATTTTTGATTGGAAAAAAATGGCAGAAGGGTTGATTTTGTTTGAATCCGACAGTTTTCTGTGTGCTGGATGGTATTTCAACCACAGCGCTGAAAGTCTCTCCAACTGTAAGTCATGTCGGATAAAAGCTACAGCTAATTAATGGTAATGTCACGTGTAACGTGTAGTGACTGAGTTTTTCAGGCAGTATGGCTGGTGTAACTCGCCGCCCTCTCCTTCCTGTCCAGCTGCTCCATCTCTCTTACCCTCTGCTGTGCCACCTGCACCTCAGCCCATCTCCCGACACTCTTCCCGCTGCAACTGAGCGGGAGCCATCTTGGCTCTTCGGCCTCTTCTTCCTGGCCCAGAGCCAAGATGGCAGATGGCTTTTCCGCCCTAGAGTCCCAGCAGAGTGGCTCTTCAGGCCCTGCGAGTGTGTACATGCCGTTGCCATGGCAGCAGCGCCAGGCAACGGGTTTGGGCTGGGAGCTGCCTTATGTGGGGGGGGGGTTGCATCAGGTTTTCATTTTATAAGAGGCTACCGTATCGTCCCTAGCCTGGGTACACTGTAGAGCACTGAGCCTTTGTGTGCCATTTATGGCATCAAATTCAGATTTAAAGTCCTACATTCACTGTCAAACTCAGATATATAGTGCTACATTTATTGTCAAACTAAGATGTACAGTGCCATATTTACTGTCAAACTCAGATTTATAGTGCTACATTTACTGTCAAAATCAAATATATAGTGCTATATTCATGGTCAAACTTAGATTTACAGTGCTACATTTACTGTCAAACTCAGATTTATAGTACTACATTTATTGTCAAACTAAGATGTACAGTGCCATATTTACTGTCAAACTCAGATTTATAGTGCTACATTTACTGTGAAAATCAAATATATAGTGCTATATTCATGGTCAAACTTAGATTTACAGTGCTACATTTACTGTCAAACTCAGATTTATAGTACTACATTTATTGTCGAACTAAGATGTACAGTGCCATATTTACGTCAAACTCAGATTTATAGTGCTACATTTACTGTCAAACTCAGATTTATAGTACTATATTTACTGTCAAACTCAGATTTACAGTGCCATATTTATTGTCAAATTCAGATTTATAGTGCTACAGTTACTGTCAAACTCAGATTTGCAGTGCTATATTTATTGTCAAATTCAGATTTATAATGCCATATTTACTGTCAAACTCAGATTTATAATGCTATATTTACTGTCAAACTCAGATTTATAGTGCTACATTTACCGTCAAATTCAGGTTTACAGTGCCATATTTACTGTAAAACTCAGATTTATAGTGCTACATTTACTGTCAAATTCAGATTTACAGTGCTATATTTACTGTCAAACTCAGATTTATAGTGCTACATTTATTGCGAAATCCAGATTTACAGTGCTACGTTTAGGCCTACTGTGAAACTCAGATTTACAGTGTTACATTTACTGTCAAACTCAGACTTATACTGCTACATTTACTGTCAAACTCAGATTTATAGTGCTATATTTACTGTCAAATTCAGATATGCAGTGCTACATCTACTGTCAAATTTACATTTACAGTGCAACATTTACTGTCGAATTCAGATTTACGCTGCTACATTTACTGTCAAATTCAGATTTAATTTCACATATTATGCCACATTCATATTCAGGTTAAAATTAAAATTTACATTCACATTGAGAGTTTCATTTATGTTGTGATGCAATTACATTCAGGTTGGGAGATGTGCATTCTGTGCTACATTTAGATCAAACTTAGAGTTTACTTTTAACTATGGTAACATGCCGTATTTGAGTGTGAATAAGTGCGATCATGTAGTGTCCGGTGAAGGAATGCAGAGGAGTGATCAGTCTAAGAGCAGCTGTTCGATGGTGGCACATTCAGCTGCATAGTTTACGTTGAGATTCAGGTGATACACACCTGGAGAGCTCATCAGTGCGAGACACACTGATCTTCAGAGGGGCTTGCATTGGCAGCCTGTGGAGATATGGTGAGCCGTTATGTGAATCTGCGCCAGAGGGGCCAGTGAGGTGCGATTTCGCTGGATTTTTGCACTGTGTCATGTCCACAAAGCCATCACCAGTGAAGTGAGTGACCGCGAAAGGAACACGACGGAAAACCAGTCCTTCACTGTAAATTAATAATGCATAGGTAATTATGTAAGCTAATTAAAGTTGAGCCCATTCATGCTTGATGCTCGCGGCTGTTCCTGGTTATTCCTGGTTAACGGGGAGTTAATTTAGCAACTGATTAAATCTTAAGGGTATATTGGGGGTGGCGTGAGACCTGAGTTCGGTTTTATCAGTGCAAACATAATTATTTCCACGTCGTCCTGAGGGAACGGGACTTTCTCCTCCGATGGTTTCGCCCACATGGGGCTGCCGCAGCAGTTTTTTAATGAAGCCGTGGAGGGGGCGGCCAGGTGGGCGTGTTAAATCTGCAGTGTTGACAGAGGGTGTTGAAAAGATGTGTGATGATGACGCTTATTCCTCGCAGTACCGCTCTTTTAACACTGCAAGCTGGACCGCCCGTTGTGCGGTGAATGGTGCTGACAGTCAGTGGGACCTAACGGGCTTCATGACTTTAGTGTTGGTAGTTTTGAAAGTCATAGAGACAGACAGAATACACTGATATGGTGAATTGTTAACTCACTCAAGTGCACACAGCTCTGTCGTCCCATGGTAATAATGCTGTCTGTTCTGTCTCTATTCATAATGTCAGCTTTGCAAACATGGAAGGAGACCTTCTTACGGTCATTAGAGCCTTGAGTTGATGAAATGATGAATGTCCTGAGGGTTTCACTGCTGCTAAAGTTTAACTTACTTCCAGAGAAAACACAGGACATGGCCCCACTGTGACCACCAAGCACTGTAACAAGGACAAAGATTATGTTCACTTCCAATTTTTTCAATCAGCAATGCTTGTCATCTTGTCCCCCTCCATCTTTGTCATGACATGAAAAGGTGTCCCTTTCCTCGTTGGCTGGGTTTTGAAGCACAGAAAATGGAGAAGTTCAATCTGTGGGTGGACTTCAGGCCAGGGGTGGATATATCCTGTTGCCATCAGTATATCCAGCAGTCTTTTGGTTCCCACTTTTTTTGGCCTTTTTGCGGACTATATTGGGAGAAACTGGCTTTGAATCAGTGTTTTCTGTCTTCCTCTTTTTCTGTGATTGTTCATGTCTGTTTCATTCCTGTTTAAGGTCGTTGATCCTCATTTGCAAAGACATTGTATATTCTGTTGTGACAAAAAAAATAACATTTGTAATTATATCCCTGAAATGGAGTGTTTGGAGAAATTAAACATTCACTTCAGCCGTCGTAGCAGCCGATCAAATCTGGGATCAAATCTGCCCTCAACATTCCTGGTGCACAGAGCACCAACCCTATTGTCCTGTAAGACCCTATGACCTTTCCTGTAGCGCCCGTACGTGGTGACACTATATTTTTATGAATGCAATAACTCTAAAAGCTTTGATGGGAATCATGTCAAACTTCTTGTGATTCTTCCTGGTGCATAGTGAAGGGCTATTTTCAATGTCGGTAACCCTGTGACCTTTGCTGTAGGGCCACCACCAGGCCAAGCGTTTCATCTTAAAAATTTTCAATAACTCAACCAGCTTTACGAGGAATCATGTCGAATCTGCTTCCAGCATTCCTGGGTCATAGAGGAGGATCATTGTGGTGCCTCTGTAATATTTCCTCTAGCACCACCAGCAGGTCAAAACTTGCATTTCCAAATTCAATCATTCGAATAGTTTTGCTAAGAAGGAAACTACATCACACTTCTTGTGATCATTTCTAGTGCACAAAGAAGGGTTGCGATTGATGGTGATCACCACATGACCCTTGCTATAGCACCATCACCAGGTAAAACTTTTCAAAAATGCTGTAACTCAAACAGTTCTAATGCGAGTCGTGTCGAATCTGTGGTCAGCTGTCCTGGGGCATAAAAGAGGAAACCTATTTATTCACCTCTGCTGAGGAGATGTATGTTTTTGCTGGCGTTTATCTGTTTGTCCGTCTGTTTGTCTGTTTGTCTGTTATCAGGATATCTCAAAAACAGCCACATAGATTTTAACCAAAGTTTGCAGGATCTAAGAGGAACGAGTAATTAAATTGTGGCATACCTAGGCCAAAGTACAGCTGAGATTTAGGCCAAAGTTCAAATCCAGTTATGCTGGCAGAGATTTGAAGTCTTTCCAATGGGCTTGATTTCAAATCGGCGTGCTTTTGAGTTTTGTTGCCACCTGGCGGTAGAATACGACAAAACCCTACACAGCCAACGAAAATAACTAATGCAGAGTGTTGCCTTGGTGTGGCGGAGTAGCCGCACTCTCTGAGTGCTCTTGTCTTTATAGCTCCATTATTTTTACTGTGGTGCCACCATTAAATGAAAATACATTTCTAAATGCAAGAAGTCAAATTGAACAAATGAGAATCAGCTTAAATTTGCTGCAAATGTCTTGGTGCATAAAAGTACAGTCCTATTGTTCTGGTGACACTGTGACCAGTCCTGCAGCACCACCTATAGGCCAAGCTTAAGTTCTACAAGAGCGCAGTCTCAGCCCAATGCATTATATGATGATGCTACCTGACCAAGCATCGATATACAATGCAAAATGAGGCTTTTGGCATCGTGTGTTGATGCCAGTTTAAAACAAACCCCAGACCCATGACCCCAACCCTAACCCTAGGCATCAAATAAAGATTTTTAAAGCCTAGTTTGCATCATGTATCGACGCTTGGTCAGGTAGCGTGAATATATGGCGAGTCGGGATGAGACTGTGTTGTCTCTAAAATACCATAAATCAAGCTGTTCTTATGAGAATTGGGCAAAATTTGCTGTGAACATTCCTGAAGACTGCAGTTGTTCCACGGGTGATTATTAAGGACCTATACCCATTCCTGTCACACCACCAGTTGGCCAAGCTATGCATTTTCCCTGTGGGAAGAATGATATAGTTTTAGGGATACTACCCGCTGTAGTTCACCAACAGCATTCGTCTCATTCTAAACTGAAATCTTTGTCGTCATTTATACTTGGACAACCATTTAATCTATCTATCTATCTCTTGTCCACGACAAACTGAGCTATTTATTTGTTAATTGATATCTTTCATAATACTTTGAAAATTCAATTGACTATGTTAGATATGAACATTAAGTAAGTGAGGGATTTTAACATTTGAAGCTTTTGTATTCAATGTGCAGAGTGCCACACATCAAGTAAGGGTATAAAGTATTCAAAGTGCTAAATGTTAAGAGCGGATCTTAAGTATTCAGGGTGGCGAATGTTATGTGTTGAAGTAAAGTATTCTAACCGCTGTTCTTACATGGCAGTTCCAGAGCTGCTCTTTACTGACAGTATCGGTGCTGCACTTTCATAGCAGTTTTAGCGCTGTTCTTCAGCGACAGTTTCAGAGCTGTTCTTTAATGGGAGTCTTAGTGCTGCTTATGGATTTTCCAAAAGCAGCTCTTTAAGGGCAGTTCCAGTGCTGTTTTCGATGGCAGTTCCAGTGCTGTTCCTCAATTGCA
Organism: Gymnothorax reevesii; assembly: GCA_029721435.1. NCBI lineage: Eukaryota > Metazoa > Chordata > Actinopteri > Anguilliformes > Muraenidae > Gymnothorax > Gymnothorax reevesii. The sequence goes on along the minus strand of CM056579.1, from coordinate 10,373,582 downwards.
GTTTCAGTGCTGCTCTATAATTGGAGCGACCTGATTGTAGTGTGTGGAAATAAATTCAAAGAAATATTTTATTTTTGTATTTTATGCTTAATTTTACGTTGACCTCTGACCCTGTATTGTGATTGGTAGACCGGAACAGTATGCTTGCGCGCAGGGTACTTTTGGAGTGAAGACCAAAGCTTGAGTTATCCATGCTTGGTTGAGCTATGCTCTTCTCTAGTTGTATGCTGGTTAGCAAATAAAGACAAAGATTAATAGAACCTTGCTCGGAGTATATTGCCTTTTTGGTTGATACACGACAATGATAAAGCGTGAAACTGTCGTAAATCGGGAGACTAGATGAATGAAGACGTCTGCACTTCTGGTAATAAGGCCAGCTTCGCCAAGCTAATGCATGCATGTCAGAATGCGATGAGCACTGCGCAGCTTCGCAGTAGAAAACTATTGTGGATACACAGATATGAATATGAAAAATACTGCAAAGTTCAAATTTACGCTGAACTCAAGTCAAAGCCGGAGTCCATGTCTTGGAACTGTTGGGGTCACATGGAGGAAAACTTTCATATGTGTTAGGAAACAAAATGGAGCCCAGGATTTCCCATGACCACTTGCTGCCTGCAAGCCCCTCCCGCCAGCAGGCCAGGTAAAAGTACATAAAAGCAGTGGTCAACCATTTTATCTCTCTCTTCTCTTAGCTCTTGTCTCTTGGACTCTTGTCTGTGGACTCTCTGTCTCTCCCTTGGAGAGGCTCCTGGACCCCTGGGGACTGCTCAGGCTGGGGTACTCCTCTCTCACCTCTTAGGCCCAGCATAGACTGGCCATGCTGAAGAATCTGCCAGGCTACCAGGAGTAGAGCAGCTTTGGAAGCAACGGCTTGCTTTTGAGGAGCGGCCAGCCTCCCTCCTCTTCCCACAGCAAAGACACAGCAGCACCAGAACCACTCTTCCCAGTCGGATCAGCATCGCCCACGATCGGATCCTCCAGCAACCTCCAAACCTCCTTCCTCTACTAAGGACTGGTAACGACTGGGCATCCAAACCTTCTTTTAAGACTTAAACTGACTGTGTCTATTTGTAAATTGATAGTTGCTGTGATTGTTTTTAGGATTGTGTTTTAGTTGGACAGGATGGTATTAATGTGTAGCAGACAAGGTCTTGCATGCAAATAACCCCCTGTAGACTAACATGGCGCCTTTTCTGTGCAAAACACACAGATCTCTTCATTTTAATGTAATACACACACACAAACACAACCGTTGAGTGTTTTAAGTCATTTAACTGACGATAAAACTCTTGAAACTTTCCTTTGCTACAAAGACTTGGTCCCTGTTACAGTAGGGTTGCCTTCCCCCACTCCACATGGTCAGCAAGGCCCCTCCACTCACACCTTAGATCATCCCTTTGTTCTCTCTCACCCACACCCGCACGTGCGCACACACACACACACACACACACACACACACACACCTTCTTCATTGAGCATATAGTGTTAGTGTTTAGTGTAGTTTAGATTGTGTGTTTCATTTGTTTCATTAAAATAAATATTCTTGAAAGACATATGCTGTGGTTATTAATGTTGTGCAAGAGTGAATGAAATTGCCAGCCTCTTCTATATGGAACTCCAAATCCTTCAATCTAGCTGTTGATTGGGTAAGTTGGCTACAATTATTCATTTAATTATTAATTAATTTCCACATTAATAGCTTAGTGGATATGGAGACTGAGGTTTTATTAATTGGCTATCGTTTTTCCTTCACTCAAGAAGGGTGGCGCCCCGAGGTATTTATATTAATATTTAATATTAATATTACAATATCATATGTTTTTGATAGTCAAATTAATAATATTAATATCATTAGGCAAATTGCCTCAACACACGGTGTCCACCTGTGCGGTGTAACCCCAACAGCCGGCGCCCTTGTATGACGTGCCATTGCACTCACAACGACGTCGCCACTGCTTGGGCATTATCACCACTAAGGTGCCACCATTCGAGGAATTTCCCCAACAGAACTAAGCGCTATACAATTACATTGGCTAACGCTCGACCGTGTGCGAGTACAGGCAGAAGTTCACTTGTCTACATTTTGACCTTTGATCCGTCATTATCAACCATCATATCCGCCTTGCGATTTGTCGTATTGTAGAGCAGGTGGTTCCCATTGCTGTTCTGCTGCAGGTTATTTGTGGCATCTTCAGTGCTGGTCTTTAAGGGGTGTGGGGGGGATGTTATGGTCCTGGTTCAGGAGCTTCAGGATTTTCAATTCACTGTTAAAATCACCAGCCAAACCCATCTTTAGCTGCTTTCACACCGGATGTGAAACAAATTTTTCGCAGGACAAATTACATTCAAAGTCAATGCAAAGACGCGAATACATGCGTGTGCATTCATGTCTTTGCATTGACTATGAATGTAATCTGTCCAGCAGAAAATTTGTTTCGCGTCCGGTGTGAAAGCGGCTTTCTAGAGACGAGGCAATACACATACAATGAATACGATAAATATGATAATTTCCGGACCAACGATGAAAGTCTTCATAGTCTGCGGCTTTATCAGACCAGACTCACTGGCCTCTACTTTTCGGAGGTTATCATGCAGCCCTTCCATCCAGTGTCCCTCTCCGTCTCAGAACCAGCAGCCTGCATCGCTGGCACTGAGCAGAGCTGCTTATACCCACCCACTAACAATGAGAAGACGGGTGATCTCATGGTGAGGAAGGACTGCCCTGCGGAACTCGGAATTTCAAAGCAGAACCGTTCTGCCCAAGCATCCTTTTTTTAAGCTTCTGGGTCCAAATGAGAATCTTCAGACGCTGGTGAAGTTTTTAAACGCGCTTTCAATTTTCAGGTACCCAGGATCCGGAACGTTCCTTTGCCCGAGAGGCCGGGAGCCAGAATGGTGGCACGCCGCCTCTTTAATTAAAGTGGTTAACAGGATTAGAGGGACATTTGCATGGGTGAAAGGCTACAGGAGCTACAGGAGCCTGTATTTGGGTCAGATTTCAGATTGCATACATTAATGATGGTCGAGGGGGCAGGGTGCATGCTCATGCTGTGTGTGTGTGAGTGTGTGTGTGTGTGTGTTGGTGTGTGTGTGTGTGTACGTGTGTGTGCGTGTGTGTGTGTGTGTGTGTGCGCGTGCGTGTGTGTGCGTGTGTGTGTGTACGTGTGTGTGCGTGTGTGCGCGTGTGAGCGCACGTGTGTGTGTGTGTGTGTGTGTGTGCGCCTGTGTGTGTGTGTATGTCTACGTGTGAGTGTGTGCGTGTGTGTGAGTGTGTGCGCTCGCACAGGCACATATGGTTAGTATGTAGTGCTTGGTTCTGTACAGGATTATACTGCATATTGTATTGCATATTGTACAGTAATACAAGCCCAATCCCAAATAAGCAGGCACATTTTGGGAAATGCAAATAAAATCACAAAGGACTCATTTTAAAATGTCCATTCATCGTCTACTATATTGAAAACGATATAAAGACACAAAACAGATTATTTGATGTTCAAATGTGTGAGTGTAATTACTTATTAAAAATGTGCAATATGATGACCGAAACTGAGTCCAAAGAAAATCATTGTGTCTTTTAATCTCGCCCAATAAACATTTGGGCACTGAGGATGCCGACCGATTGGTCGAGTTCAGCTTGCCGAATTTTCAACCATTACTCCACGAAAATGAAACCCTATGAAATGTTAAATTTACTTAATAGTGTTATGTCTACTAGTTCCACAAAACGCGTGAGTCAAGTACATCCCACTCAATGCAATTAATTTAACTGGCCAAAAATGTTAGAAGTCAAATAAAGGTTGCGCAAAGCTAGTGTGTGGAACCAGTTGACATAACATTATGAAGTAAATCTAACATATCAGAGGGTTTCCTTTTTTTTGAGTGCATTATTCAGGTTCTCAGCAGGAAAGCTGTACAGGGCCTTAGGTGCTGTATATTTCACTTCATAATGCATCATACATTCTCACCCAGGGTTAGATCAGGACTGCAGGCTGGCCAGTCTAGTGCCTGCATTCTGCTAATGCAGCGATGCATTTGTAATCATTGCAGAATGTAGGTTGAAATTGTCTTTCTGGGAAATGTTGGAACATTCCTGGAATAGATCATATCTAGATGGCTGCATAGGTTGCTCCTAAATTGGAACACATTTTTCCTGCATTAGCAGTGCCATCACAAATGTGTTAGTCACCCTCGCCATGTAAACTGAAGCACCTGCACATAAAGACAGACCCAGGCTTTTACTCTGACGACAGCATGGGTTATCCTTACTGCCTTTGGCTTTTACTCTGATGACAGCATGGGTTATCCTTTTTGCCTTTGGCTTTTACTCTGACGACAGCATGGGTTATCCTTACTGCCCTTGGCTTTAACTCTGACAACAGCATGGGCCATCCTTACTGCCTTTGGCTTTTACTCTGACGACAGCATGGGTTATCCTTACTGCCTTTGGCTTTTACTCTGATGACAGCATGGGTTATCCTTACTGCCTTTGGCTTTTACTCTGACGACAGCGTGGGTCATCCTTACTGCCTTTGGCTTTTACTCTGACGACAGCATGGGTTATCCTTACTACCTTTGGCATTTACTCTGATGACAGCATGGGTTATCCTTACTGCCTTTGGCTTTTACTCTGACGACAGCATGAGTTATCCTTACTGCCTTTGGCTTTTACTCTGACGACAGCGTGGGTCATCCTTACTGCCTTTGGCTTTTACTCTGACGACAGCATGGGTTATCCTTACTACCTTTGGCATTTACTCTGATGACAGCATGGGTTATCCTTACTGCCTTTGGCTTTTACTCTGACGACAGCATGGGTCATCCTTACTGGCTTTGGCTTTTACTTTGACGACAGCATGGGTCATCCTTACTGCCTTTGGCTTTTACTCTGACGACAGCATGGGTCATCCTTACTGCCTTTGGCTTTTACTTTGACGACAGCATGGGTCATCCTTACTGCCTTTGGCTTTTACTCTGACGACAGCATGGGTCATCCTTACTGCCTTTGGCTTTTACTTTGACGACAGCATGGGTTATACTTACTGCCTTTGGCTTTTACTCTGACGACAGCGTGGGTCATCCTTACTGCCTTTGGCTTTTACTCTGACGACAGCATGGGTTATCCTTACTGCCTTTGGCTTTTACTCTGATGACAGCATGGGTTATCCTTACTGCCTTTGGCTTTTACTCTGACGGCAGCATGGGTTATCCTAACTGCCTTTGACTTTTACTCTGACGACAGCGTGGGTCATCCTTACTGCCTTTGGCTTTTACTCTGATGACAGCATGGGTTATCCTTACTGCCTTTGGCTTTTACTCTGATGACAGCATGGGTTATCCTAACTGCCTTTGGCTTTTACTCTGACGACAGCGTGGGTCATCCTTACTGCCTTTGGCTTTTACTCTGATGACAGCATGGGTTATCCTTACTGCCTTTGGCTTTTACTCTGACGGCAGCATGGGTTATCCTAACTGCCTTTGGCTTTTACTCTGACGACAGCGTGGGTCATCCTTACTGCCTTTGGCTTTTACTCTGATGACAGCATGGGTTATCCTTACTGCCTTTGGCTTTTACTCTGATGACAGCATGGGTTATCCTTACTGCATTTGGCTTTTACTCGGACGACAGCATGGGTCATCCTTACTGCCTTTGGCTTTTACTCTGATGACAGCATGGGTTATCCTTACTGCCTTTGGCTTTTACTCTGACGACAGCGTGGGTCATCCTTACTGCCTTTGGCTTTTACTCTGACGACAGCATGGGTTATCCTTACTGCCTTTGGCTTTTACTCTGATGACAGCATGGGTTATCCTTACTGCCATTGGCTTTTACTCTGACGGCAGCATGGGTTATCCTAACTGCCTTTGGCTTTTACTCTGACGACAGCGTGGGTCATCCTTACTGCCTTTGGCTTTTACTCTGATGACAGCATGGGTTATCCTTACTGCCTTTGGCTTTTACTCTGATGACAGCATGGGTTATCCTAACTGCCTTTGGCTTTTACTCTGACGACAGCGTGGGTCATCCTTACTGCCTTTGGCTTTTACTCTGATGACAGCATGGGTTATCCTTACTGCCTTTGGCTTTTACTCTGACGGCAGCATGGGTTATCCTAACTGCCTTTGGCTTTTACTCTGACGACAGCGTGGGTCATCCTTACTGCCTTTGGCTTTTACTCTGATGACAGCATGGGTTATCCTTACTGCCTTTGGCTTTTACTCTGATGACAGCATGGGTTATCCTTACTGCGTTTGGCTTTTACTCGGACGACAGCATGGGTCATCCTTACTGCCTTTGGCTTTTACTCTGATGACAGCATGGGTTATCCTTACTGCCTTTGGCTTTTACTCTGACGACAGCGTGGGTCATCCTTACTGCCTTTGGCTTTTACTCTGATGACAGCATGGGTTATCCTTACTGCCTTTGGCTTTTACTCTGACGACAGCATGGGTCATCCTTACTGCCTTTGGCTTTTACTCTGACGACAGCATGGGTTATCCTTACTGCCTTTGGCTTTTACTCTGATGACAGCTTGGGTTATCCTTACTGCCTTTGGCTTTTACTCTGGCGACAGCATGGGTTATCCTTACTGCCTTTGGCTTTTACTCTGATGACAGCATGGGTTACCCTTACTGCCTTTGGCTTTTACTCTGTCGACAGCGTGGGTCATCCTTACGGCCTTTGGCTTTTACTCTGACGACAGCATGGGTTATCCTTACTGCCTTTGGCTTTTACTCTGGCGACAGCATGGGTTATCCTTACTGCCTTTGGCTTTTACTCTGAAGACAGCATGGGTTATCCTTACTGCCTTTGGCTTTTACTCTGACGACAGCATGAGTTATCCTTACTGCCTTTGGCTTTTACTCTGACGACAGCGTGGGTCATCCTTACTGCCTTTGGCTTTTACTCTGACGACAGCATGGGTTATCCTTACTACCTTTGGCATTTACTCTGATGACAGCATGGGTTATCCTTACTGCCTTTGGCTTTTACTCTGACGACAGCATGGGTCATCCTTACTGGCTTTGGCTTTTACTTTGACGACAGCATGGGTCATCCTTACTGCCTTTGGCTTTTACTCTGACGACAGCATGGGTCATCCTTACTGCCTTTGGCTTTTACTTTGACGACAGCATGGGTCATCCTTACTGCCTTTGGCTTTTACTCTGACGACAGCATGGGTCATCCTTACTGCCTTTGGCTTTTACTTTGACGACAGCATGGGTTATACTTACTGCCTTTGGCTTTTACTCTGACGACAGCGTGGGTCATCCTTACTGCCTTTGGCTTTTACTCTGACGACAGCATGGGTTATCCTTACTGCCTTTGGCTTTTACTCTGATGACAGCATGGGTTATCCTTACTGCCTTTGGCTTTTACTCTGACGGCAGCATGGGTTATCCTAACTGCCTTTGGCTTTTACTCTGACGACAGCGTGGGTCATCCTTACTGCCTTTGGCTTTTACTCTGACGACAGCATGGGTTATCCTTACTGCCTTTGGCTTTTACTCTGACGACAGCATGGGTTATCCTTACTGCCTTTGGCTTTTACTCGGACGACAGCATGGGTCATCCTTACTGCCTTTAGCTTTTACTCTGATGACAGCATGGGTTATCCTTACTGCCTTTGGCTTTTACTCTGACGACAGCATGGGTTATCCTTACTGCCTTTGGCTTTTACTCTGACGACAGCATGGGTTATCCTTACTGCCTTTGGCTTTAACTTTGACGAAAGCATGGGTCATCCTTACTGCCTTTGGCTTTTACTCTGACGACAGCATGGGTCATCCTTACTGCCTTTGGCTTTTACTCTGATGACAGCTTGGGTTATCCTTACTGCCTTTGGCTTTTACTCTGGCGACAGCATGGGTTATCCTTACTGCCTTTGGCTTTTACTCTGATGACAGCATGGGTTACCCTTACTGCCTTTGGCTTTTACTCTGTCGACAGCGTGGGTCATCCTTACTGCCTTTGGCTTTTACTCTGACGACAGCATGGGTTATCCTTACTGCCTTTGGCTTTTACTCTGGCGACAGCATGGGTTATCCTTACTGCCTTTGGCTTTTACTCTGACGACAGCATGGGTTATCCTTACTACCTTTGGCTTTTACTCTGGCGACAGCATGGGTTATCCTTACTGCCTTTGGCTTTTACTCTGACAACAGCATGGGTTATCCTTACTGCCTTTGGCTTTTACTCTGTCGACAGCATGGGTTATCCTTACTGCCTTTGGCTTTTACTCTGTCGACAGCATGGGTTATCCTTACTGCCTTTGGCTTTTACTCTGACGACAGCATGGGTTATCCTTACTGCCTTTAGCTTTTACTCTGGCAACAGCATGGGTTATTCTTACTGCCTTTGGCTTTTACTCTGATGACAGCATGGGTTATCCTTACTGCCTTTGGCTTTTACTCGAACGACAGCATGGGTCATCCTTACTGCCTTTGGCTTTTACTCTGACAACAGCATGGGTTATCCTTACTGCCTTTGGCTTTTACTCTGACGACAGCATGGGTTATCCTTACTGCCTTTGGCTTTTACTCTGACGACAGCATGGGTTATCCTTACTGCCTTTGGCTTTTACTCTGACGACAGCGTGGGTCATCCTTACTGCCTTTGGCTTTTACTCTGATGACAGCATAGGTTATCCTTACTGCCTTTGGCTTTTACTCTGGCGACAGCATGGGTTATCCTTACTGCCTTTGGCTTTTACACTGATGACAGCATGGGTTACCCTTACTGCCTTTGGCTTTTACTCTGTCGACAGCATGGGTTATCCTTACTGCCTTTGGCTTTTACTCTGACGACAGCATGGGTCATCCTTACTGCCTTTGGCTTTTACTCTGACGACAGCATGGGTTATCCTTACTGCCTTTGGCTTTTACTCTGATGACAGCATGGGTTATCCTTACTGCCTTCGGCTTTTACTCTGGCGACAGCATGGGTTATCCTTACTGCCTTTGGCTTTTACTCTGATGACAGCATGGGTTACCCTTACTGCCTTTGGCTTTTACTCTGTCGACAGCATGGGTTATCCTTACTGCCTTTGGCTTTTACTCTGACGACAGCATGGGTTATCCTTACTACCTTTGGCTTTTACTCTGGCGACAGCATGGGTTATCCTGACTGCCTTTGGCTTTTACTCTGACAACAGCATGGGTTATCCTTACTGCCTTTGGCTTTTACTCTGTCGACAGCGTGGGTCATCCTTACTACCTTTGGCTTTTACTCTGGCGACAGCATGGGTTATCCTTACTGCCTTTGGCTTTTACTCTGACAACAGCATGGGTTATCCTTACTGCCTTTGGCTTTTACTCTGTCGACAGCGTGGGTCATCCTTACTGCCTTTGGCTTTTACTCTGGCGACAGCATGGGTTATCCTTACTGCCTTTGGCTTTTACTCTGGCGACAGCATGGGTTATCCTTACTGCCTTTGGCTTTTACTCTGATGACAGCATGGGTTATCCTTACTGCCTTTGGCTTTTACTCTGACGACAGCATGGGTTATCCTTACTGCCTTTAGCTTTTACTCTGGCGACAGCATGGGTTATCCTTACTGCCTTTGGCTTTTACTCTGATGACAGCATGGGTTATCCTTACTGCCTTTGGCTTTTACTCGAACGACAGCATGGGTCATCCTTACAGCCTTTGGCTTTTACTCTGACGACAGCATGGGTTATCCTTACTGCCTTTGGCTTTTACTCTGACGACAGCATGGGTTATCCTTACTGCCTTTGGCTTTTACTCTGACGACAGCATGGGTTATCCTTACTGCCTTTGGCTTTTACTCTGACGACAGCGTGGGTCATCCTTACTGCCTTTGGCTTTTACTCTGAGGACAGCATGGGTCATTCTTACTGCCTTTGGCTTTTACTCTGACGACAGCATGGGTTATCCTTACTGCCTTTGGCTTTTACTCTGATGACAGCATGGGTTATCCTTACTGCCTTTGGCTTTTACTCTGACGACAGCATGGGTTATCCTTACTGCCATTGACTTTTACTCTGACGACAGCATGGGTTATCCTTACTGCCTTTGGCTTTGACTCTGACGACAGCATGGGTCATCCTTACTGCCCTTGGCTTTTACTCTGATGACAGCATGGGTTATCCTTACTGCCTTTGGCTTTTACTCTGGCGACAGCATGGGTTATCCTTACTGCCTTTGGCTTTTACTCTGATGACAGCATGGGTTACCCTTACTGCCTTTGGCTTTTACTCTGTCGACAGCATGGGTTATCCTTACTGCCTTTGGCTTTTACTCTGACGACAGCATGGGTTATCCTTACTACCTTTGGCTTTTACTCTGACAACAGCATGGGTTATCCTTACTGCCTTTGGCTTTTACTCTGACGACAGCATGGGTTATCCTTACTGCCTTTAGCTTTAACTCTGGCGACAGCATGGGTTATCCTTACTGCCTTTGGCTTTTACTCTGATGACAGCATGGGTTATCCTTACTGCCTTTGGCTTTTACTCGAACGACAGCATGGGTCATCCTTACTGCCTTTGGCTTTTACTCTGATGACAGCATGGGTTATCCTTACTGCCTTTGGCTTTTACTCTGACGACAGCATGGGTTATCCTTACTGCCTTTGGCTTTTACTCCGACGACAGCGTGGGTCATCCTTACTGCCTTTGGCTTTTACTTTGACGACAGCATGGGTTATCCTTACTGCCTTTGGCTTTTACTCTGACGACAGCGTGGGTCATCCTTACTGCCTATGACTTTTACTCGGACGACAGCATGGGTTATCCTTACTGCCTTTGGCTTTTACTCGGACGACAGCATGGGTTATCCTTACTGCCTTTGGCTTTTACTCTGACGACAGCATGGGTTATCCTTACTACCTTTGGCTTTTACTCTGGCGACAGCATGGGTTATCCTTACTGCCTTTGGCTTTTACTCTGACAACAGCATGGGTTATCCTTACTGCCTTTGGCTTTTACTCTGTCGACAGCATGGGTTATCCTTACTGCCTTTGGCTTTTACTCTGTCGACAGCATGGGTTATCCTTACTGCCTTTGGCTTTTACTCTGACGACAGCATGGGTTATCCTTACTGCCTTTAGCTTTTACTCTGGCAACAGCATGGGTTATTCTTACTGCCTTTGGCTTTTACTCTGATGACAGCATGGGTTATCCTTACTGCCTTTGGCTTTTACTCGAACGACAGCATGGGTCATCCTTACTGCCTTTGGCTTTTACTCTGACAACAGCATGGGTTATCCTTACTGCCTTTGGCTTTTACTCTGACGACAGCATGGGTTATCCTTACTGCCTTTGGCTTTTACTCTGACGACAGCATGGGTTATCCTTACTGCCTTTGGCTTTTACTCTGACGACAGCGTGGGTCATCCTTACTGCCTTTGGCTTTTACTCTGATGACAGCATAGGTTATCCTTACTGCCTTTGGCTTTTACTCTGGCGACAGCATGGGTTATCCTTACTGCCTTTGGCTTTTACACTGATGACAGCATGGGTTACCCTTACTGCCTTTGGCTTTTACTCTGTCGACAGCATGGGTTATCCTTACTGCCTTTGGCTTTTACTCTGACGACAGCATGGGTCATCCTTACTGCCTTTGGCTTTTACTCTGACGACAGCATGGGTTATCCTTACTGCCTTTGGCTTTTACTCTGATGACAGCATGGGTTATCCTTACTGCCTTCGGCTTTTACTCTGGCGACAGCATGGGTTATCCTTACTGCCTTTGGCTTTTACTCTGATGACAGCATGGGTTACCCTTACTGCCTTTGGCTTTTACTCTGTCGACAGCATGGGTTATCCTTACTGCCTTTGGCTTTTACTCTGACGACAGCATGGGTTATCCTTACTACCTTTGGCTTTTACTCTGGCGACAGCATGGGTTATCCTGACTGCCTTTGGCTTTTACTCTGACAACAGCATGGGTTATCCTTACTGCCTTTGGCTTTTACTCTGTCGACAGCGTGGGTCATCCTTACTACCTTTGGCTTTTACTCTGGCGACAGCATGGGTTATCCTTACTGCCTTTGGCTTTTACTCTGACAACAGCATGGGTTATCCTTACTGCCTTTGGCTTTTACTCTGTCGACAGCGTGGGTCATCCTTACTGCCTTTGGCTTTTACTCTGGCGACAGCATGGGTTATCCTTACTGCCTTTGGCTTTTACTCTGGCGACAGCATGGGTTATCCTTACTGCCTTTGGCTTTTACTCTGATGACAGCATGGGTTATCCTTACTGCCTTTGGCTTTTACTCTGACGACAGCATGGGTTATCCTTACTGCCTTTAGCTTTTACTCTGGCGACAGCATGGGTTATCCTTACTGCCTTTGGCTTTTACTCTGATGACAGCATGGGTTATCCTTACTGCCTTTGGCTTTTACTCGAACGACAGCATGGGTCATCCTTACTGCCTTTGGCTTTTACTCTGACGACAGCATGGGTTATCCTTACTGCCTTTGGCTTTTACTCTGACGACAGCATGGGTTATCCTTACTGCCTTTGGCTTTTACTCTGACGACAGCATGGGTTATCCTTACTGCCTTTGGCTTTTACTCTGACGACAGCGTGGGTCATCCTTACTGCCTTTGGCTTTTACTCTGAGGACAGCATGGGTCATTCTTACTGCCTTTGGCTTTTACTCTGACGACAGCATGGGTTATCCTTACTGCCTTTGGCTTTTACTCTGATGACAGCATGGGTTATCCTTACTGCCTTTGGCTTTTACTCTGACGACAGCATGGGTTATCCTTACTGCCATTGACTTTTACTCTGACGACAGCATGGGTTATCCTTACTGCCTTTGGCTTTGACTCTGACGACAGCATGGGTCATCCTTACTGCCCTTGGCTTTTACTCTGATGACAGCATGGGTTATCCTTACTGCCTTTGGCTTTTACTCTGGCGACAGCATGGGTTATCCTTACTGCCTTTGGCTTTTACTCTGATGACAGCATGGGTTACCCTTACTGCCTTTGGCTTTTACTCTGTCGACAGCATGGGTTATCCTTACTGCCTTTGGCTTTTACTCTGACGACAGCATGGGTTATCCTTACTACCTTTGGCTTTTACTCTGACAACAGCATGGGTTATCCTTACTGCCTTTGGCTTTTACTCTGACGACAGCATGGGTTATCCTTACTGCCTTTAGCTTTAACTCTGGCGACAGCATGGGTTATCCTTACTGCCTTTGGCTTTTACTCTGATGACAGCATGGGTTATCCTTACTGCCTTTGGCTTTTACTCGAACGACAGCATGGGTCATCCTTACTGCCTTTGGCTTTTACTCTGACGACAGCATGGGTTATCCTTACTGCCTTTGGCTTTTACTCTGACGACAGCATGGGTTATCCTTACTGCCTTTGGCTTTTACTCCGACGACAGCGTGGGTCATCCTTTCTTCCTTTGTCTTTTACTTTGACGACAGCATGGGTTATCCTTACTGCCTTTGGCTTTTACTCTGACGACAGCGTGGGTCATCCTTACTGCCTATGACTTTTACTCGGACGACAGCATGGGTTATCCTTACTGCCTTTGGCTTTTACTCGGACGACAGCATGGGTTATCCTTACTGCCTTTGGCTTTTACTCTGACGACAGCATGGGTCATCCTTACTGCCTTTGGCTTTTACTCTGACGACAGCATGGGTTATCCTTACTTCCTTTGGCTTTTACTCTCACGACAGCATGGGTCATCCTTACTGCCTTTGGCTTTTACTCTGACAACAGCATGGGTTATCCTTACTGCCTTTGGCTTTTACTCTGACGACAGCATGGGTCATTCTTACTGCCTATGACTTTTACTCGGACGACAGCATGGGTTATCCTTACTGCCTTTGGCTTTTACTCTGACGACAGCATGGGTTATCCTTACTGCCTTTGGCTTTTACTCTGACGACAGCATGGGTCATCCTTACTGCCTTTGGCTTTTACTCTGACGACAGCATGGGTTATCCTTACTGCCTTTGGCTTTTACTCTGACGACAGCATGGGTTATCCTTACTGCCATTGACTTTTACTCTGACGACAGCATGGGTTATCCTTACTGCCTTTGGCTTTTACTCTGACGACAGCATGGGTCATCCTTACTGCCTTTGGCTTTTACTCTGACGACAGCATGGGTTATCCTTACCTCCTTTGGCTTTTACTCTCACGACAGCATGGGTCATCCTTACTGCCTTTGGCTTTTACTCTGACGACAGCATGGGTTATCCTTACTGCCTTTGGCTTTTACTCTGACGACAGCATGGGTCATCCTTACTGCCTATGACTTTTACTCGGACGACAGCATGGGTTATCCTTACTGCCTTTGGCTTTTACTCTGACGACAGCATGGGTTATCCTTACTGCCTTTGGCTTTTACTCTGACGACAGCATGGGTCATCCTTACTGCCTTTGGCTTTTACTCTGACGACAGCATGGGTTATCATTACTGCCTTTGGCTTTTACTCTGACGACAGCATGGGTTATCCTTACTGCCATTGACTTTTACTCTGACGACAGCAAGGGTCATCCTTACTGCCTTTGACTTTTACTCTGACGACAGCATGGGTTATCCTTACTGCCTTTGGCTTTTACTCTGACGACAGCATGGGTTATCCTTATTGCCTTTGGCTTTTACTCGGACGACAGCATGGGTTATCCTTACTGCCTTTGACTTTTACTCTGACGACAGCATGGGTCATCTTTACTGCCTTTGACTTTTACTCTGACGACAGCATGGGTCATCCTTACTGCCTTTGGCTTTTACTCTGACGACAGCATGGGTTATCCTTATTGCCTTTGGCTTTTACTCGGACGACAGCATGGGTTATCCTTACTGCCTTTGACTTTTACTCTGACGACAGCATGGGTCATCTTTACTTCCTTTGACTTTTACTCTGACGACAGCATGGGTCATCCTTACTGCCTTTGGCTTTTACTCTGACGACAGCATGGGTTATCCTTACTACCTTTGGCTTTTACTCTGACGACAGCATGGGTTATTCTTATTGCCTTTGGCTTTTACTCGGACGACAGCGTGGCTCATCCTTACTGCCTTTGGCTTTTACTCTGACGACAGCATGGGTCATCCTTACTGCCTTTGGCTTTTACTCGGACGACAGCATGGGTTATCCTTTGGTTCAGAGAACAGGGTGGTGTTTAAAAAACAAAACGACTTGAAATGTTGACTTAATGGACCCTAAAACGCACTTTCATTGTGCTACTCTCCTTCTCACACCGAGTCCACACACACACACTCACGCACACACAAACACGCGCACACTCACAAATACACACACACACACACACACACACACACACACACACAAACTCACTCACTCACTCACTCACAGCACTGCAGGAATATCCAGTCCTTTCAGCTTCATAGCATGACAGCAGAGCCATGAAAGCGGCAGAGAGGAGCGCAGGAGAGAGGAGGGGATGATGGGTGGAGAGTAAAGGGAGAAGTGTGGTGATACCGTATCTCTGACCTCGCTGGGTGAAATTTTGTGTTTGAGCGACTGTTTCAAATCAGTGTTTTTGCTCTGGGGAAAAAAAAAAATCACTTTAGAGAATTTTTGTAAGAAGTGGCTCTGAGGGTGAAGTGTAGCCCCCTAAGCATCATCCCACAGAGTGTGTTACTGTTTTTTAGTGTGTGTGTTAGTGTGTGTGTTATTGCATGTGTTAGTGTGTTTTAGTGTGTGTGTTAGTGAGTGTTTGTCCATGTATATATATATGTGTGTGTTAGTGCATGTGTTAGTGTGTGTGCTAGTGTGTGTGTAAGTGTGTGTGTGTGTCCATGTATATGTGTGTGTGCGTGTGTCTGTTAGTGCATGTGTTAGTGTGTGTGTCCATTTATATATGTGTGTGTGTTAGTGCATGTGTTAGTGTGTGTGTGAGTGTGTGTGTTAGTGCATGTGTCAGTGTGTGTGTGTGTGTGTGTCCATGTACATGTGTGTGTGTGCTAGTGTGTGTGTAAGTGTATGTGTTAGTGCGTGTGTTAGTGTGTGTGCGAGAGTGTGTGTGTGTCCATGTATATGTGTGTGTGCGTGTGTCTGTTAGTGCATGTTTTAGTGAGTGTGTAAGTATGTGTGTTAGTTTGTGTGTAAGTGTGTGTTTGTCCATGTATATATGTGTGTGTGCGCGTGTGTGTGTGTTAGTGCGTGTGTAAGTGTGTGTGTTAGTGCGCGTGTGTGCCTGTTAGTGCTTGTGTGTCCATGTATTTTTGTGTGTGTGAGTGAGCACGTGGGAGTGTTTGTGTGAGCGTGCACAGGCAAGTAAGCAAGTGTGTGTCTGTGTTTGTGGAATTAGGGATAAAACAACACCCTGATTCACTGCTCGTTAATATACTGAACACTTACGGTAATGATCTGTGTGATCTGCATTTCAAGGGTGGTGACTGTACCCCCCACTCCACACACAGGAGCACAGACACATCGGAGGGGAGGGGGGTGAGGATCTGGTTTTGAATCCCATTACCCCCTGCCCCTCCCCCGCTGGGTAAGATTACCCGAGACGAGGTAAGACGGAATTCCCAGATTCCCAACAGGGAGGGCCTGTCCCTGAGCTCCATAATCTCACACACGGCCCTTCAGCTGATTGAAAATTGTGGGCGTGCATGCGCCCGCGCATGTGTGTGTGTGTGTGTGTGTGTGTGTGTGTGTGTATGCATGTGTGTACAGCTCCTGTAGTACCCTCAGGGTTTCCTGGTGCTTTGTCTTGTTGGACTGGATGACACAAGGGTAATATCTAAATGCCATAACATTCATCATGTGGTGGAACTGATCTATTTATTTATTTATTTTCATTTTGCAAAGTGTATTTTTGATGCATGCGTTGATTAAACAACCAATCAGCAGCAAGGTCACACAGCTCTAGTATGGTCATGTGAGGAGTTGTTGTCAGTCATTTAAAAGCTGCGACGCCTTGCCGTTGATCACCATTCCAGCCCCGAGTAGGTAACTCATTTTTTTTGAAGATCATTTCGCACAGCCCTGAAGTTTGGATGTATTGTTCCGCAACAGGTGTAATATGAAGAAAAAAAACTTGAGCAATACCCTGTATTGAGACAATGGTTGGCACATTAATTAACAACCATCATTGGAGTAGATGGCCCAGTGTTATTGCCTCATACCTATGGCTTTTCAGTAAGTGTGCCCCAAGGGTCTGTGCTCGGGCCCCTCCTCCATTCTCTTTTCGGCCGACAGGATCAGTGCTCTCCTCCGCATTCACATGCTGCCTGTCCTCAACACCTCCTCTCTCAGGCTCCCTGCGCATCTCCTCCACACTATGAGCTTTAAGCACTCGCTGTATTAACCTTTCACCGAAGATGAGCTATTTCCTTATCAGACATATCATCAGGTGTTGCATTTCAGCTTTTGTTTTGGTGTAAGTGTCATGATCCTAGTCAACAGTTTTTTGTTTTTAAATGTCACTGAAGTACATTTAAAGTCTTTATCTGTGCAGGACCAGGTGCAGATGTGGCTGTATCAATACAGCTCAGGAGAGGCGGCTCAGTGGCTGAGAGTCCGAGAATCACGAGGTCACCACAGGATGATGTTTTCATCTAGGATCTTCCTCTCTGTATGCATTCTTTAGCTCAGGCTTCGGTCGTCAAGATCTTTACCACACAGTCAGTCAATCAATCCCTTTCCTGTCTCTTTCTGTCAATCACCCGCAGGTTTCAAAGCTTGGGGAATCGGCACTAATCTCAGAGATGAAAAATAGTAAAATTCTGTTGGACACATCGACTGCGGTTAATAGCTGCTAATATATGCGTGTGGGAATGATATCGTGGAGGATGTGTTGGCGTGGCGAGTCTGTTCGGTGCGGCTGTTTGAAGCATAGAGGACAGGAGGCTTCATTTTATATTCGGCGTGTCTGTTCGAACATGGGACCCCTCCCCCACTCTTCTTTGCTGAAATGCCTCCTGTTGCCCTCTCTGCTAACTGGAGTGCTTTCCTGTGCAGTCAGACCGACACAGCTCACTCAAACCTTCCTGTCCTGGAGTGAGAGAGAGAGAGAGAGAGATGGAAAGTGAGAGACAGGGAGAGAGTAAAGGAGAGATTGGAAAGAGATTGGAGAGAGAGGAGACAAAGAGACAGATGGAGGCTCCTGACCATGTTAATCCGCTCTTCGGGAGAATGTGTGGGTTTATTAAAGTCCCGCTGGCTGACGCTGGGCCCTCGCTCGCCACCCTTGTTTCATCTCTTCTCCTCTGTCGCCATCTGACCGCCACACTGTCATCGGCGTGCAGACTGCACAGGCCATGGCGGAAACTGAGGCCGCGCTAATTCACTTATGTCCATCCGCTGAGAGCAAACCAAAGCGCTCTTTGTCATTGCATGCAGGAGCAATAATAACATTAACCAGCATCTCCGTGGAAACACTGGTGATATCATGTCTCTGCTCGGACTCACGTTACCAGCTAATTTCACTTCCGCTGACTGCCCTGCCCATGATGTGCTTTGCTCTGTTAGATGCATTATTACATGTCTGTAATTTCTGTTATCATTCAGTGCTTCTTAACTATTACACCAGGCTAAACAGCATAAGATGGCTCCTGCTTTATAGCTCGGACCCCAGGGAGGAGGTGTCTTTGGGAGTTTCATTTTTCCAACAACCGTTTCACTACCTTTGACTGGGGTGCTTCTGTTTGCTGTGATTGGTGGCTTTTTGGGGATCAGGATCACTTGCACATTTTTTCTGCATTCAATGCACAGCATCTTTGCGATTGCATCTCTGTAAAAAAACTCCATATGAGTAAAATTAAATTGAAAATTGAATTTAGAAAATAGCTATAATAATAATAGAAATAATAATAATAATAATAATAATAATAATACCAATAACAACAATGACAATAATAATAATCCTAATAATAATAATAATAATAATAATAATGCCACTACTAAGATAATGTTTTATAATATCAGTAGTTAATAATAGTATTTTTACATTAAATAGAGGCAACTATGATGATTGCTATATGGGTATCATCAATATTTATGAATTAATTTTTTTTATTGTTTTGTAGAAGACATTATAATTGCTAATAATTTATAGGTAGCCTATTTGTTTGCAATTTGTTCGCAGGCCAATATGCAGATAGGAAAGTTCCACGGTGATTATCTTTCCCTAGGCCTCCTCCCATTTACCTGTTGTGCGGTGACGTCTCTCCAACGGGCGGGGCAGATCCGTTTCAGCGCCAGTGTCGCGCAGAGCTCGGGCTTCAGAAGCGTTTCCTGAGTTTAGGCTGCTGCTACGCGGTTGTGTCCAGTGACCTGTCCCGACAGAACACTGTTCATGCATTGCTGTTTGATAAAGGAAAACAAAGCGAAACCTCTGACGGACGCATTCACGAAGAAGTTGGCAAATTGAATGTTCGTGTTTGTGCTTTGTGGATGACGTACCGTAAGGATTGTGCTGGAAATGCCTCACGCTGTCACTGAAGGTTATGCGGTAATACTATTTTTTGAGAACATTGACAACGCTCGTAATTGGGGACTTATACGCGCTTGTGCATGACTGTTCTTGAATTACTGTTTGAAATCACACCATCAAGAATTGGATCAGCCAATAAACTATTCGCACCGCTTCGTATTGTCAGGGTTAAACCTGCGCGTCTGCGACCTGCGCGAAATTAAATCCTATGTGCCCTTTTCCCCATAAGGATTTTTTTTTACCGTTTGCAGTAATTTGAAGCGCTCGTATAACTTGTCAGACCTGTGGCTCTGTAATAAGCTCCTTTTTGTGAACTTTCCGCAAGCACACTTTGTGGTCCTGACTGGAGAAAATCACCATGATCTGCAAGTGAGACGGAACCTGGACGCGTGATCTGACCAGAAACTTGTGTGGCTCATCTTCGGACCATGAAGACGGCCGCAAGTCCGATCTTCGGAGTTTATTTCTTGGGTTTATTTTCCCTGATTCCCGGCTTCTGGACAGCAAACGAGAGCGGAAATGGAGGTAAGACTAGTTCAGAAAGTTGTGCAGAGTATTTGAATCGTCACAGAAGAAAGGAGAAAATATTCCTTTATCATTTATGTCTTGCGAAATGTGTTGGCGTCTTCTTAGACGCAACTGAGTGATTTGGGTTGTTCTCCCCAACTGTCACTCTTAAGCCGGAAACGGGTCATTGTCCTGTGGCCGGTGCTGAACTACGCATGAATGATAGTATACCATTATTTTGCCAACAGTGCCGAACCAGATTGACCGCGCTTATGAAATAAAACTACACTATTATATGTCTCATATTCGGACTGGTCGTTATAGCAGGACCGAGATTGAGCGGATTGATTTATTACATCTGAATATCTAACGTTAATTTTGCGTAAGTCCGTGTGAGAGAGAAGGAGCAACGACAGGCTGCTATTGTGTCTCACTGTTCTGCAGTTTTCATGTAGTTTGCTGCTGCTCTCGATGAGACCGAGTTGGCACGAGTGAAAACGGCCTCACAAGAACTGGGACGAGATAAGTGGTGATGCATTAATCTAATATGGCACTTTAAATGACGGAAATGTTTGGCCGTCTTGGTCTTACTGTAAATGATGCGGCGATTGTTCCAGCTTCCCGTGTTTCACATCACCTCTGTGTACCGAGTCTCCAGGTCAGCTGCCGCGGTCGCTCGTGTCGCGGTGCCTTTCCGGCTCTTTGTTAAAAAAATGGCAAAATACACGTGGAAATAAATTTCATTGTGTAGCCTTTATTTTACGTCGCTAATAGCCATTTTTGACAAGTCAGTGATGATGTTTAGCAGCGCATGTTGGACGCATGGATAAGGACCTAGTGGTACTCCCAATTCCATGGATATCCTGCCTTTTCAAATCCCTTGTCTCCAGGCAAACAAGAAAGGCTTGAATTATTTTCAAGTAAAGCTGTGTTCAGCCCGTGTGCTATTCCCGAGCTTCCCTAGAACGGGGCACCTCGCTTTTGCGCTTATAAGTCAGGCTAAATTATTCCAGTGCTCTCAAAAATCGTGTTACAAATTCTAATGGGCTAATTCAAGGTAGAATTGTAATTGCCTTTTGAAAACCAAAGAGGTCAAATGTTGCCCTGCCTCATTATCCTTATTTATTTATTTATTTATTTATTTATTGCATTGTGCGTCAAAGGCCGATGCCCTGCACCCACCAATGAGCGATTTTACCCAAACAAAGTTGCACTCGTTTCGGACGGAGTCCATAGAAACATCTGCAGCAGCCATAACCGTAATTTCCGCGGCTCCGGGATTGAGTGAGTCTCACACATGGTCTCTGTTCTCAGAGCGGGAGCATTAGCCTTTGGTCGGGACACCGATCGTTTGGGCAAATCGATTGCCATGCAAATCGAAGGGTGAGGATACAAGTAAACTGGTGGTTAAATGGGTGATAAACAACGTTAAAGTAGGCTGCTTAAAACATGTTTGTGGATAAGCCGCATCAGTGGGTATTCAGAGATTAACAGAAGGATAAGGCATGCAGTCAGTGGAAAAATGATTAGATGAACTCATCCTTATATCACAACAGTTAGCGGATTTGGTCCAGTTCCAAGTCTCAGTAAATCCATGTGAATGTGTGACTGGATGCTGCCTTCACTACCATAAAAACCTTTTTTTGGCTCGTCTCGTGAGAGGAATGCTTTTTAATCCTTCGTGGATCCCTCTATTATGGGTGTGAAAAGTTTGAAAGCTCCCTGATTAAACCATTTCTGTCTGACAAAGAAACCCTGAACTACAGCGCTGCTCTATGGAGTCTGTGAGGAGCCTTTCTGAACCGCTAACTCTGGGAGTGAATAAAGGTCACTCACTGAAGAGCGCTCCTCTCCCTGCACTTTCTGTGGAAAATGCTCTCAGTTTCTGAGAAGCGTCGTTCTGGTGATGAAGCTGGGGCAGCGGAGCCAGAGTTTGGCTCTCGCGTGAGATAGGCGGATGAGTGGTTTGAACATGTAAGGCTGGCAGAGAATCAGCGCTGGTGTCTCTGTGTGGGAACAGGGCTGCACACCGCCTCACTCTGTCTCCTTAGCTGTGCTACCATGGCTGTGCTGTTGATGTTGCGTTCTGCAGGCTGTGATATCAAGGTTGTGTTGTAGTGTGTGCTTTGGGCTGCACTAATGCTTGTCACATGAAGCTGATTATTGACTGAAGTAGAATGGCGGCTCGGGGTCCGGGGGCGGCCGCGGTGGGTGGGAATGCTGTGCAGATCAGCACCGCCAACCACAGAAACGCCAGACTGCTCCGCAGCTATTCTACATTGCCGGAAAGTCTCCTATAACATGCGAGGAGTAGTATTGTGTTTGTCAGGGCTGCCCTCTGCCGCAGATCTGTTCTCAGGACAATTTCAAAATCACAAAGCAGACACACTGGGACCCCTCATTTCAAAGATAGAGGCTTGGAAATAAGTGTATGTGAGCAGTGCTGCTGATCACCGTGCTGCACTCTAATCCGCTGAAGAGTCATCATTAAAACATATTTTGTTTTTAACCCTTTTGATGCTGTTTTTGAAAGGGGTGTTTTTGGAACTCCGTGTGGTAGAACTCAGATGGAACCTGCAGGTTGTGGGATTGATTGTGACATCATCATGCGGAATGTTGAGTTAAGAGGATTCTGATCGTCTCTGTGACCTCACAGATCAGAGGGGCAGGGCTCATGTGCAGGGCCGTTTATCCCATGTGGTTTGCAGACTGTACAGGACGCCTCATCCCCCCCCCGTGTCGCAGGCCTCAGTTAAGGAGGTCCTGGCAGGAGGTGGGAGTGGGGAGTCGAGTCCGGCAGCTGCTCGCAGATATGGGCTACGCTGAAGGATGAAATGAAGAGGCAGAGGGCTAGGACTCCTTCTCATTCCATCTTCTTAGCTGGGGTCGCGACCCTGCGTTCCTGGATGATCAACTCCCAGGAAAACTCGCCCTGTCTGCGGAATACTCTGGAACTGTGCAGGAGAGACAGTTTCTCATCATGTAAACACACTGCCGTGATCTTCACCGGGAATTTAGTGCCCTGTGCTCAGACAGTGTGTCTGAAAAAGTGTCTGTGTATGTGTGTGTGTGTGTGTGTGTGTGCGTCTTAATTGTCCACTGTCCCACTGCTCTTTCATGCTTCCTTTGAAGTGGATATTTCCTCAAATGAACATTGTGCTGATGAGTCTTATGTCTGCCAGCTATCTTTGGAAACCAGTAATTTTGTGGAAAAAAACATGTATTACCCTGATATGCTTTTAACTGTAAGAGCACACGCTGTCTCAAATATTTATTCTGTTGTGTAATTCTTACTCTCGCATCATCAATAACGCTCTCCCATTCATTCAGCCCGTGATGGTTATTTTACACACACACACACACACACACACACATT
This sequence comes from Gymnothorax reevesii, assembly GCA_029721435.1. Lineage (NCBI taxonomy): Eukaryota > Metazoa > Chordata > Actinopteri > Anguilliformes > Muraenidae > Gymnothorax > Gymnothorax reevesii. Next base: position 10,350,286 of record CM056579.1, on the reverse strand, counting down.
ATGGACATAAACACATTTGCGTACATGAACACTCACACCTGCAGACTCACGCGTACACACACTCTCACAGACTTTCACAAATACATAAATAATCACTCTCTCACACATGCTGTCTCTCAAAAAGATTTGTATGAACTCAATCTCCATCTCTCACATACAGACACACACACACACACACACACACACTTTCATTCTCTCCTACAAACACATTAACTCACTGCCCTACACACAGGTACACACTCACACACATGCAGTCACACACTCCCTCACACATATGTGATCTTTCCTGCGCACATATGTACAATCTCTGTCTCACACACACATACACGCACACTCAGACATACAGATGCTCACTGGCTTCTGGGCAGATTGCTACATGCTGTGGCCAACAGTCCAGTGGAGTCATGTGATGTAGCAGAGGGTTCAGGTGAAAGGTCACAGAGAGGTCACCAGAGAGTCAGATGTGCAGGTGAATGACTCCTGTTGGCCCGAAAAGCAGGCAGGCTCGTCTCGTCTCTGTTTTCTGTTTCATGGCTGTTTCTCATGTCGCACACTCTGCATAGAAACAGGTCTGTGGAGGGGACTTTCGGAATGTGCGGCATGTGAAAAGCCTGGAGACCGTGTGTGTAGATGTGCTGTACCTCCTCAGTAATTTGAAAGTGTTTTAGTCAGGGACTGGTGCCAACTTATAATAATTGGTTGACTGGTCATATTACTTGAGATTATTGCGTTGTTTCATGTTAATTAATTTTGTGTTGTAAATTTTGATTGCTAAACAGGGGGTGGTTTGATTACAGGCTAGCTGAGGAGGTTTGATGGTTAATCCCGACAATACAGGCAGTTTGAGAGAATTACCTCAGTAGGCCTTGGGTTTCTGGTTTATGCACCTTTGTTTAGTAAGATTCTTCACCAATGAACAACCCAACATTGCTTACTAATGCTGTGCTGCTCATCATAAGGCGAACGGTGTCCTTAGCATTCATAAGTCATAATCCCACCCGTCTGGTGTTTGGATTACAGAGGACACTCAGATTCTGGGGTATATTGGAGCTTCAGTGTTCATTCTGGGATTTTGGGGTGCATCAGGGGTCAGTCATTGGGCCAGTCTGCTTGCCAGTTCCTGGAGCATGTGATTCCTGCCCTCTCAGGCTGAGAGGAAACCCTGGAAGTGTTCAACTCCATCAGCACTCAGAGACGGGAAGTGGGAAAATTGAGAACAAAGGGAATTCGAATCTGTGCTCTCCCTCTCTCTGTCTCTCGCTGTCTCTCTCTACGCTAACCCCCACCCTGTTAAAAGCAGTCCTGCTTAATCTAAATAGTGTTTACTAGAAGAGCGCAGACAAAAGGAGCAAAGCCCTCCTCTTTCTGCTGTTTCTTTCATCTTGGCTTTATAGAGGGAGTATAATTGGACACTGAAGGTGGTGATTAAATAAAATGTGAAATGGTTAAATAGATGGGGGTTTTTAATGGCAAATAACAGCTTTTGATTGGTTCCCACAGGAGGTGGGGGGTGGGGGGGGAATATGCGGACAACCAGAAGATGAAAAAAGAGTGGAAAAGCGGCTGAGTTTTGGCTGAATTGTGTTTTGTCTGTGTGGTCCGCAGATGCTGCCGCTCAGTGTTAATGAAGAAAAAATTGGATTTTGCGCGTTAGTCTGAGTCTCCGTAATGTGACTGTTGCTGCGCAGTTTGTTTTAAACAACACACAAATGCCGCTATTTTCAACGGCAGAAAAAAAACGGAGCATATGGAGAATAACGTTGAAAAAATGTATGCCACTGGCATTTGCTTCTGAGAAATGTAATTGCATGGAGCTGTTAAAATGTCAAGAGCGCTTTGATTAGTCAGTGGTGGACCGAAGGGGGTGAGCTACAGTGATGTAGCGACGCATGCGCTCTAGCGTCACACTCGTTGTGGTCAGCCACGGTTACTCTTGCTGTTAAAGGCTGACAAATTAACCCTTTGAGAGCTAAGTGCAGCTGTTGTTGCTCCCCGCAGGGGAGCTCTTTTAAACAAGTCACCACATGATAGGTTTTCAACAGCACGGGACAATTACATTTATGTTTTTAAAACATTTCTTTCACTGCTCTAAGGGTAAATATATACTTTACTAGTCAGCACTTTATTTTTGGTTACCTGCTAAATCAGCGACACGTAGCCTACATTCTTATTTAAAAAAAAACATTCTGTTGCAGTGTTCAGTGTGAAAGTAAAAAAGGAGAGATGGAGGGAGGGCGGAGGGTTTTCTGCGCGTCAGCTTTGTTCTCATTGGGCGGGATTGATACGTACAGTGGCAGTCTGCGGGGCTCATTCCCACAGGGGGAGGGGCCTGTGTGTTTGATTGGCAGGTTAATGGCACTGTGTAATCCTTCATGTATTTTGCATTACCCATTAAACCTACCTTCTCATTCCTGCATTATTTACGGATTCTGTCCGCATATTACCAGCATATTCACATACCTGTGTTTATTTACCAACACATTTATATATTTATGGTCATGCCCTCTGCGGACCATTCAGAATTTACTCTGTACTGCATATTATGAGAGAGAGAGAGAGAGAGAGAGAGAGAGAGAGAGAGAGAGAGAAGAGAGAGAGAGAGAAGAGAGAAGAGAGAAGAGATTGAAAACCCACTTCACTGGGACATTGTTCAACAACAAAAGTTACATGACATCACAAACCCTAACACCGAGGGAAAGAAGATAATGGCAGAAAAACAGGGTGAGATAGAGGAGGGAGAGGAAAAGAATGAAGGACAGTCAACAGAAGAAAAGAAACAGCCACACGGAGACAGACAGAGAGAGTGAGGGAGATGTGAAGTAAGTGAGAGAGGAAGAGATGTAGAAGTGCAGAGAGAAGGGGAGAGACGTACACGTCGTACACGGTGAGAGAGGGTGAAGGGGAGATGCTCTGAATCAGAGGGAGGGAGGTGTGCGGAAGCAGAGATGGAGGGAGTCTGACGGAGGCAGGGAGGGGTGGGGGTGAGGCGGAGGCGCTGTGCCCTGTAGCTCTGATGCTCCGGTGAGCAGGGCGATTCGGTGTGCTGCGCATTAGCATCACAGCGCATTAGCATGATTGTGCTCAGCCTGCCGCGGTGAGGGAGACTGCGCTGTAGCACCAGTCGCCACAGACCAGCCCTGAGACTGAACTGGGGCCAGGCAGGTCAACTACACCAGGGACGGGCAGGGTTCTGCCGAAACAAAATGGCGGCTGTAGCGGGGACTCTGGGTAGGCCGTGCATTCTCTTTACATAAGTAGAACCTCCACGTTAAACCGAAGAAACGATGGAGGTGAAATACAGTGATTGGCAGCTTTGACTTGACAGTTTACATGCTGAGTACCATCAGCAGGCTACTCTCTCCTGGCCATTGCTGGTCCAGGCCGTTCACACAAGGCTCAGTATCGATTTATGAAGGATCCTCCATTCTGGCTCAGCACTGACAGTTTCCCCTCCCTGGGGTTGATACTGGTCAATGAATGATCCGGCTGGCTCAGAAACTTTTGATGTTTTGACTGGAGCGGGTTGTTTTTTTTCTTCTGTTTTGCTTATATATGCAAAGAGGCTGCATGGCTGACAGTTCAAAAAGCCAGTGTGCCAAGGCCTGCCGTGTTTCTATTTACGTTTGGCACTGCGCTGCCGGAGTGCGCGGAGGTCGGGAATGAGAAATTTCAACTGGGAAATTCTGACCTCAGACTTTGGATGAAACTAATACTGATACATGACTGATCCTGGATTCTGGGTCAAAACCATCACAGTTCCCCTCATTGGGCTCAGTGCTGATCCATGAATCATCCTCCATTTTGGCTCAGCACCGTCATACTTCCCCCTCATTGGGTTCAGTAATGATCCATGACTGATCCTCCATTCTGGCTCAACACTGTCCTGGTTTTCCCACACTGGACTCATTACTGAGCTGTGAATGATCCTCCATTTTGGTTCAACACCGTCTTGGTTTTCCCACACTGGACTCATTACTGATCGGTGAATGATTCTCCATTCTGGCTCGAGCGCCTGCGTATTTTCCCCACGCTGCTCGCAGTAGTTTTTTCACTGTCCACAGTGATAAGTGATAAGAGTGGCTGTCAGGAGGCTTTTCATAAATTATTTGTCATTGTCACGAAAATCCAGATAAAATCAGGTTTTCATCGGCTGTGCTCACCAGTGTGCATTAGGGACCCATCCTGAGGCGTATTTACGGGACGTGGTAGCAAAGGAAAAGGGGAAAATAAACCAATGAAACAGGAAAGGGGCGTGGCTGACATGCACGGGAGGCGAGCGGTGTTAAAATGTGCTCCCTAACGGAGCGGTGGGAAGTGGAGAGGCCGTGGGGCTGTTTGTGTGAAGCATACATTTACTCTCAAACAGGAAATACTGGTCTGGATCCAGCCACTCTGTCCGCGCCGTCTGTCCCTCAGTCTGATTGGCCAGGCGGCCCAGAGCAGGGGTGGAGCCCACCACAGGGCGGTTGGTGTTTTTCCAGAGAAAGTGATTTGAATATGGAGCACTTTGCAGGGAGTGCTTTTGCGTTTATGGTTTTATCGACTCTCAGACCACAGCCCGTGTGACCCAGCCAGTTTCCACGAGGGGGAAGAGATTGTAGAAAAGCCTGCTTTGGGGGGGGGGGGGGGGGGGAGCTGTATTTTTATTTGCACAAAGAAGCAAAATCTGACAAAATCATTCACTTACTGCACTGAAGAGACGAGACACCCTACTGGGCTTATACTGGGAGCTTTAAAATACTGCAGACATGAACTGAAGGATGGAGAGTGTAAATCAGACATGAACTGAAGGATGGAGAGTGTAAATCAGACATGAACTGAAGGATGGAGAGTGTAAATCAGACATGAACTGAAGGATGGAGAGTGTAAATCAGACATGAACTGAAGGATGGAGAGTGTAAATCAGACGTGAACTGAAGGATGGAGAGTGTAAATCAGTCGTGAACTGAAGGATGGAGAGTGTAAATCAGACGTGAACTGAAGGATGGAGAGTGTAAATCAGACGTGAACTGAAGGATGGAGAGTGTAAATCAGACATGAACTGAAGGATGGAGAGTGTAAATCAGACATGAACTGAAGGATGGAGAGTGTAAATCAGACGTGAACTGAAGGATGGAGAGTGTAAATCAGACGTGAACTGAAGGATGGAGGGTGTAAATCAGACGTGAACTGAAGGATGGAGAGTGTAAATCAGACGTGAACTGAAGGATGGAGAGTGTAAATCAGACGTGAACTGAAGGATGGAGGGTGTAAATCAGACGTGAACTGAAGGATGGAGAGTGTAAATCAGACGTGAACTGAAGGATGGAGAGTGTAAATCAGACGTGAACTGAAGGATGGAGAGTGTAAATCAGACGTGAACTGAAGGATGGAGAGTGTGAATCAGACGTGAACTGAAGGATGGAGAGTGTGAATCAGACGTGAACTGAAGGATGGAGAGTGTGAATCAGACGTGAACTGAAGGATGGAGAGTGTGAATCAGACGTGAACTGAAGGATGGAGAGTGTGAATCAGACGTGAACTGAAGGATGGAGAGTGTAAATCAGACGTGAACTGAAGGATGGAGAGTGTGAATCAGACGTGAACTGAAGGATGGAGAGTGTGAATCAGACGTGAACTGAAGGATGGAGAGTGTGAATCAGACGTGAACTGAAGGATGGAGAGTGTAAATCAGACGTGAACTGAAGGATGGAGAGTGTAAATCAGACGTGAACTGAAGGATGGAGAGTGTAAATCAGACGTGAACTGAAGGATGGTGAGTGTAAATCAGACGTGAACTGAAGGATGGAGAGTGTAAATCAGACGTGAACTGAAGGATGGAGAGTGTAAATCAGACGTGAACTGAAGGATGGAGAGTGTAAATCAGACGTGAACTGAAGGATGGAGAGTGTAAATCAGACGTGAACTGAAGGATGGAGAGTGTAAATCAGACGTGAACTGAAGGATGGAGAGTGTAAATCAGACGTGAACTGAAGGATGGAGAGTGTAAGGATGGAGAGTGTAAATCAGACGTGAACTGAAGGATGGAGAGTGTAAATCAGACGTGAACTGAAGGATGGAGAGTGTAAATCAGACGTGAACTGAAGGATGGAGAGTGTAAATCAGACGTGAACTGAAGGATGGAGAGTGTAAATCAGACGTGAACTGAAGGATGGAGAGTGTAAATCAGAGGTGAACTGAAGGATGGAGAGTGTAAATCAGACATGAACTGGAGGATGGAGAGTGTAAATCAGACGTGAACTGAAGGATGGAGAGTGTAAATCAGACGTGAACTGAAGGATGGAGAGTGTAAATCAGACGTGAGCTGAAGGATGGAGAGTGTAAATCAGACGTGAACTGAAGGATGGAGAGTGTAAATCAGACGTGAACTGAAGGAGAGTGTAAGGATGGAGAGTGTAAATCAGACGTGAACTGAAGGATGGAGAGTGTAAATCAGACGTGAACTGAAGGATGGAGAGTGTAAATCAGACGTGAACTGAAGGATGGAGAGTGTAAATCAGACGTGAACTGAAGGATGGAGAGTGTAAATCAGACGTGATCTGAAGGATGGAGAGTGTAAATCAGACGTGAACTGAAGGATGGAGAGTGTAAATCAGACATGAACTGAAGGATGGAGAGTGTAAATCAGACGTGAACTGAAGGATGGAGAGTGTAAATCAGACGTGAACTGAAGGATGGAGAGTGTAAATCAGACGTGAACTGAAGGATGGAGAGTGTAAATCAGACATGAACTGAAGGATGGAGAGTGTAAATCAGACATGAACTGAAGGATGGAGAGTGTAAATCAGACATGAACTGAAGGATGGAGAGTGTAAATCAGACATGAACTGAAGGATGGAGAGTGTAAATCAGACATGAACTGAAGGATGGAGAGTGTAAATCAGACATGAACTGAAGGATGGAGAGTGTAAACACATGCATGTCAGTTTGCGGATGTGGAAAGGTGTGCGGCGGCAGATGTGTGTTTCTTTAGTGTGAAACAGGAAAAGGAAATAAAAGATGATCGTAGTTGATTTCCTCTGCGGTCGTGGCGAAGGTGTTGAGACATTAGTGCGCTCAGACAGGGAAACACAAAACACACTGATAACACACCATACACTGTATGTATCTATCGGCACACTGTGTGTATGTATCCACACACTGTACGTATCTATCGGCACACTGTATGTATGTATCCACACACTGTACGTATCTATAAGCTCACGTTATGTGTCTATCGGCACACTGTATGTATGTATCCACACACTGTACGTATCTATCAGCTCACGTTATGTGTCTATCGGCACACTGTATGTAACAGTTATCTATCACAGGGGTGTCAAACTCACCCGTAAACGGGCCAAGAGACTGCAGGTTTTTACTCCAACAATGCAGAAGCGCACCTGATACAACCAATCAGTTGTGCAGGCCTAGATCAGTTGATTAAATCAGTGCTTTCAGGTGAGCTTCTGCTTGGTAGGATTGGAGACCTGCAGCCTCTTGGCCCGTTTACGGGTCAGTTTGACACCCCTGATCTATCAGCTCACTGTACGCATCTATCAGCTCGCTGTATGTAACAGTTATCTATCAGCTCACTGTACATATCAATCAGCTCACTGTATGTATCTATCAGCTCACTGTATGTATCAATCAGCTCACTGTATGTATCTATCAGCTCACTGTATGCATCTATCGGCACACTGTATGTATGTGTCCACACACTGTACATATCTATCAGCTCACTGTATGTATCAATCAGCTCACTGTATGTATCTATCAGCTCACTGTATGTACAGTGGGGGAAATAAGTATTTGACCCCTCGCTGATTTTGCAGGTTTGCCCACTTACAAAGAATGCAACGATCTATAATTTTAATCGTATATACATTCTAACAGTGAGAGACAGAATCACAAAGAAAATTCCAAAAAACCACATCATATGAATTTATAAAAATTGATAGCCATCTGATGGGGAAAAATAAGTATTTGACCCCCTACCAAACAGCAAGTATTTTGGGTCCCACAAGCCTGTTGGTCTTTCTTTTAGACACACACCCAATCCCAACTAATTATTTACATCAAATACACCTGCCTCACCTCATTACCTGTATAAAAGACACCTGTCCACTCCCAAACAACCAGATTCCAACATCTCCACCATGGGCAAGACCAAAGAGCTGTCTAAGGACATCAGGGACAAGATTGTTGACCTACACAAGGCTGGGAAGGGCTACAAGAGAATGGGAAAGCAACTTTGAGAGAAAAGATCAACTGTCAGTGCAGTTATCAGGAAATGGAAGAAGTACCACACCGCCGCCAAACTCCCTCAGTCTGGGCCTCCATGCAAGGTCTCGCCTCGTGAGATGTCCCTGATCATGCGAACGGTGAGGATTCACGAGGGGGGAACTGGTTAATGAACTGAAGGCAGCTGGGACCACAGTTACAAAAGAAACAGTTGTTAACACACTACGCGGTCATGGATTGAAATCCTGCAGTGCACGCAAGGTCCCCCTGCACAAGAAGGCACATGTACAGGCCCGCCTGAAGTTCGCCATTGACCACTTAGATGACTCCGAAGCAGTGGCGGTTTTTCGCGGAGGCCAAGGGAAGCCTGGCTTCCCCAAAAATTATTGCAAGAAAGAAAAAATATAAATAAGCTTCACCACAATGTATTTTACACTCAACAAAAATATAAACGCAACACTTTTGTTTTTGCTCCCATTTGTCATGAGATTGACTCAAAGATCTAAAATTCATTCCAGATAAATTGTTCACAAATCTGTCTAAATGTGTGATAGTGAGCACTTTTGCTTTGCTGAGACAATCCATCCCACCTCACCGGTGTGCCACATCAAGATGCTCATCAGACACCATGATTAGTGCACAGGTGTACCTTATACTGCCCACAATAATCCTTGTGATTTGTTAATTTCAGTTGCGAGGCTGCCACATATGACATTGTTACTTCTAATGTTGCTGGAAGGGGTTTGCCTGTGTTTCTGTACAATGGTCCACAGCTGTCTTGCAAATGCTTTTGTTGCCAATTAATTAAATATGAGTCAGAGAGAAGCATTGTCCACAAAACGGAACTTCATTAATACTGTCTGTGAAAGCAATGGCTAAAATGTTTTTGTTATATCTAGATCTTGTCATAATTGCCGTCTGATCGCCATGTGTTTAGCTTTCTGCTGTAATAAAGCTACGAGACGTTTACCAGCTTCGCATGGGCTTCCTCTAACTGATCACATACTACTGTGTGCCAGAGCCATGAGCAGGCGCACAGCCCGAAGCGCACAGCCCGAAGCGCGCATCCACAGCTCTCCCTCGCGCTTTCACTCTCTCTCACACACGCAGTCCTCTTTTTTTAACCTCTTTTTTTCACTAAAATGAATGAGAAGTCGGTAGAATAAAGGTACTGTAACAGTAGGCTAATTTGTTTGCAGGAAAATAACACGTAAACACTGAATTAAATTTGTTGTTCATTCTGGCTTCCTCTACAATTTTTGTCACGGGCCGCCACTGCTCAGGAGAGGCCTGGAAGAAGGTGATGTGGTCAGATGAGACCAAAATAGAACTTTTTGGCCTCAACTCAACTCGCCGTGTTTGGAGGGCAAAGAACACAGAGTACAACCCAAAGAACACCATCCCCACCGTCAAGCACAGTGCTGCTTATCAGCCCAGGGGACGGCACAACTCCATTGCATTGAGGGGAGGATGGACAGGGCCATATACCGTGGAATTCTGGACCAACAGCTCCTTCCCTCAGTGAGAGAGCTGAACATGGGTCGAGGATGGGTGTTTCAGCAAGACAACTACCCTAAGCACACCGCCAAAGCAACAAAAGAGTGGCTGAAGAAGAAGTACATCAAGGGTCTGGAGTGGCTTAGCCAGTCTCCAGACCTGAATCAAATTGAAAATCTTTGGAGGGAGCTTAAAATTCGGGTTGCAAGGCGACAGCCTCGGGAACTGAATGATTTGGAGGCTGTCTGCAGGGAGGAGTGGGCCAACATCACTGCCAAAATGTGCACAAACCTTGTCAACAACTATAAAAATTTTTTGACATCTGTGCTGGCCAATAATGGCTTTTCTACAAAATATGAACATGTTGTTTGTCCAGGGGGTCAAATACTTATTTTTGACCAAAAATATGCAAATAAATTCCTAAAATGCATACAATGTCTTATTCCACTTTTTTGGTGATATTCTGTCACTCACTGTTAAAATAAACCTATCATTAAAGTTATAGACCGCTGCACTCTTTGTTCGTGGGCAAACCTGCAAAATCAGCAAGGGGTCAAATACTTATTTCCCCCACTGTATCTATCGGCTCTCCAGGTGAATCTATCAAAAACCTCTATGCAGTGCTGTAAAAATGATTTTGTCCCTTCCTGTTTTCAGCTATTTTAACATTTTTCTCACAATTAAATTTTTTATATCTTCAAACTAATTTAGTATGAGACAAAAATAAACGGAGTGAATGCATAGTGAAGTTTTTAAATTAGGATTTCAATAATTGATGGGAAATACCCAACCCAACCCAACCTGGCCCTAAGTGGAAAGAGTAATTGTGGCCTTTGTTACTAAGATTTAAATTAAAATTTAATTGATAATTGGTTCCAACATCACTAGGTGCACCCAGTCGCAATTACTGCCAGCCCTGTTCTAAACATCACCAAAATAGAACATGTCTGGCAATGTGAAGTTGGTAAAAAGGACATGGTCTGGCAATCTAAAGGAATTCAAGATCAGATGAGATGCAGAGAAAACATGGAGCTCTGTTGAACCTCCCTGGCAGCGGCCGACCAACCAAAATTCCTCCAGGAGCACATTGATGACTCATCCAACCCAGACTTGCATCTTAAGAACTGTAGGCCTCATTTGCCTCAGTTAATGTCAGTGTTCATAATTCTGCACTGAGAATTTGACTGGGCTTAAGTGGCATCGATGGGAGAGCTGCAAGGGTTAGTCCACTGCTGACCAAAAAGAATACTAATGCTCATCTCACTTCTGCCAAAAAAACATCATGACGACTCCTAGGATTTTTGGGATAATATTTGGTGCCCTGATGAGTCTAAAGTGGAACTTTTTGGAAGACATGGGTCCCGTTACATCGGGCATAAAGCTGACACAGCGCTCCACGATAAGAACATCACATCTTCAGCCCAACATGATGGTGGCAGTATGATGGTCTGGGGCTGCTGTGCTGCTTTAGGACTTGGGCATCATAATTGGTGGAACCATGAATTCCACTCTTTACCAGAAAACTCCCGATAGCGAATGTCTGACCTTCAGTTTGTGACCGAAAGCCGAACTGCAGTGGGTTGTGCGGCAGGAAAAAGATCCAAAGCACGCAAGCAAGTTTACCATGCTGTGGCATTTTGAGGCAATGCAAACCCTCCAATGTGGCTGAATTAGAACAATTGTGCAAAGAAGAGTGGGCCAAAATTCCTCCGCAGCAATGTAAAAAAACTCATTTTTTACATGGTCACGTACAACGTGTGTGTGTGTGTGTGTGTGTGTGTGTGTGCTACCGTTCTGTTTGAGGTAGTGAATTCAGGGTTTTGTAGCCGTTTCCAATGTTGTGTGATGTGAAGCTGGTGGGTGGGGGGTGGGGAGGGGGGGTTGGGGGCAGGTCAAGACTTTGATTTAAACTTCGTTTCTTCGCCCACCCAGGAGTCTGTAGGGAACAGGGTCTGTCGGCACCCCCACCCCCCATATACCAGGCTCAGGCGCGTGAGCGCACACACAGACACACAGACACAACACAACACAGCACAGTTCTTCGTTCAGTGAAAACATACTGGCATTTCGCTGATAAACACACAACTGTCTGTGTTGGCCTGGGCAATGTACATGACTGTCTTCTCTGTCAGGCCATAAAAGGCAGTTTAATTTTACAGAGGAATGGAGACAGAGAAAGAGAGATGTACTGGGAAGGGGAGGGAGAGAGGGGGGGAGAGAGAGAGAGAGGGAGGGAGAGAGAGGGGGGAGAGAGAGAGAGAGAGAGAGAGAGAGATGGCCCGAGAGAGAAGCAGTTTTTGATGCAGGTTTGTATGCTGTTGCCCTGAAGAACTGATGCTCTCTATGGTCTGTCTTCACTTTCCTAAACCCTGCGGCCTGCTAGTCTACAGCATGGGGTCAGGGGTCAAGTTGCATGACCCTGCCTTGCCATTGGTTGTGGTCAATAAACGATACAGCCCAACCCCCTTTGCTAAACATCTTGACTGTCAACACCATGACCAAGGGCAAGGTGAGACACACCATGGCAAGCCCTTTAACTAGTGCACACTCCCTCTGCTCTGTGCCCTTTAACTAGTGCACACTCCCTCAGCTCTGTGCCCTTTAACTAGTGCACACTCCCTCTGCTCTGTGCCCTTTAACTAGTGCACACTCCCTCAGCTCTGTGCCCTTTAACTAGTGCACACTCCCTCTGCTCTGTGCCTTTTAACTAGTGCACACTCCCTCTGCTGTGTGCCTTTTAACTAGTGCACACTCCCTCTGCTCTGTGCCCTTTAACTAGTGCACACTCCCTCAGCTCTGTGCCCTTTAACTAGTGCACACTCCCTCTGCTCTGTGCCTTTTAACTAGTGCACACTCCCTCTGCTGTGTGCCCTTTAACTAGTGCACACTCCCTCTGCTCTGTGCCCTTTAACTAGTGCACACTCCCTCAGCTCTGTGCCCTTTAACTAGTGCACACTCCCTCTGCTCTGTGCCTTTTAACTAGTGCACACTCCCTCTGCTGTGTGCCCTTTAACTAGTGCACACTCCCTCTGCTGTGTGCCCTTTAACTAGTGCACACTCCCTCAGCTTTGTGCCCTTTAACTAGTGCACACTCCCTCTGCTGTGTGCCCTTTAACTAGTGCACACTCCCTCAGCTTTGTGCCCTTTAACTAGTGCACACTCCCTCTGCTGTGTGCCCTTTAACTAGTGCACACTCCCTCAGCTTTGTGCCCTTTAACTAGTGCACACTCCCTCTGCTCTGTGCCTTTTAACTAATGCACACTCCCTCTGCTGTGTGCACTTTAACTAGTGCACACTCCCTCTGCTCTGTGCCCTTTAACTAGTGCACACTCCCTCTGCTCTGTGCCCTTTAACTAGTGCACACTCCCTCTGCTCTGTGCCCTTTAACTAGTGCACACTCCCTCTGCTCTGTGCCTTTAAACTAGTGCACACTCCCTCTGCTCTGTGCCTTTTAACTAGTGCACACTCCCTCTGCTCTGTGCCTTTTAACTAGTGCACACTCCCTCTGCTCTGTGCCCTTTAACTAGTGCACACTCCCTCAGCTCTGTGCCCTTTAACTAGTGCACACTCCCTCTGCTGTGTGCCTTTTAACTAGTGCACACTCCCTCTGCTGTGTGCCCTTTAACTAGTGCACACTCCCTCAGCTCTGTGCCCTTTAACTAGTGCACACTCCCTCAGCTCTGTGCCCTTTAACTAGTGCACACACTCCCTCTGCTCTGTGCCCTTTAACTAGTGCACACTCCCTCTGCTGTGTGCCCTTTAACTAGTGCACACTCCCTCTGCTCTGTGCCCTTTAACTAGTGCACACTCCCTCTGCTCTGTGCCCTTTAACTAGTGCACACTCCCCATGCACTGTGCCTTTTAACTAGTGCACACTCCCTCTGCTCTGTGCCCTTTAACTAGTGCACACTCCCTCTGCTCTGTGCCTTTTAACTAGTGCACACTCCCCATGCACTGTGCCTTTTAACTAGTGCACACTGCCCATGCTCTGTGCCCTTTAACTAGTGCACACTCCCTCTGCTGTGTGCCTTTTAACTAGTGCACACTCCCTCTGCTGTGTGCCCTTTAACTAGTGCACACTCCCTCAGCTCTGTGCCCTTTAACTAGTGCACACTCCCTCAGCTCTGTGCCCTTTAACTAGTGCACACACTCCCTCTGCTCTGTGCCCTTTAACTAGTGCACACTCCCTCTGCTGTGTGCCCTTTAACTAGTGCACACTCCCTCTGCTCTGTGCCCTTTAACTAGTGCACACTCCCCATGCACTGTGCCTTTTAACTAGTGCACACTCCCTCTGCTCTGTGCCCTTTAACTAGTGCACACTCCCTCTGCTCTGTGCCTTTTAACTAGTGCACACTCCCCATGCACTGTGCCTTTTAACTAGTGCACACTGCCCATGCTCTGTGCCCTTTAACTAGTGCACACTCCCTCTGCTCTGTGCCCTTTAACTAGTGCACACTCCCTCAGCTCTGTGCCTTTTAACTAGTGCACACTGCCCATGCTCTGTGCCCTTTAACTAGTGCACACTCCCTCTGCTCTGTGCCCTTTAACTAGTACACACTCCCTCAGCTCTGTGCCCTTAAACTAGTACACACTCCCTCTGCTGTGTGCCCTTTAACTAGTGCACACTCCCTCTGCTCTGTGCCCTTTAACTAGTGCACACTCCCTCTGCTCTGTGCCCTTTAACTAGTGCACACTCCCTCTGCTCTGTGCCCTTTAACTAGTGCACACTCCCTCTGCTCTGTGCCCTTTAACTAGTGCACACTCCCCATGCACTGTGCCTTTTAACTAGTGCACACTCCCTCTGCTCTGTGCCCTTTAACTAGTGCACACTCCCTCTGCTCTGTGCCCTTTAACTAGTGCACACTCCCTCAGCTCTGTGCCCTTTAACTAGTGCACACTCCCTCTGCTCTGTGCCCTTTAACTAGTGCACACTCCCTCTGCTCTGTGCCCTTTAACTAGTGCACACTCCCTCTGCTCTGTGCCCTTTAACTAGTGCACACTCCCTCTGCTCTGTGCCCTTTAACTAGTGCACACTCCCTCTGCTCTGTGCCCTTTAACTAGTGCACACTCCCTCTGCTCTGTGCCCTTTAACTAGTGCACACTCCCCATGCACTGTGCCTTTTAACTAGTGCACACTCCCTCTGCTCTGTGCCCTTTAACTAGTGCACACTCCCTCTGCTCTGTGCCTTTTAACTAGTGCACACTCCCCATGCACTGTGCCTTTTAACTAGAGCACACTGCCTATGCTCTTTGCCCTTTAACTAGTGCACACTCCCTCT
>CM056579.1:10317787-10330287 GCA_029721435.1 Gymnothorax reevesii | reverse complement strand
GTGACTCTGTACTGTAAGTCACTCCTTTAGCAGTCTCTCTGTGACTCTGTACTGTAAGTCACTCCTTCAGCAGTCTCTGTGACTCTGTACTGTAAGTAACTCCTTTAGCAGTCTCTCTGTGACTCTGTACTGTAAGTCACTCCTTCAGCAGTCTCTGTGACTCTGTACTGTAAGTAACTCCTTTAGCAGTCTCTCTGTGACTCTGTACTGTAAGTAACTCCTTTAGCAGTCTCTCTGTGACTGTGTACTGTAAGTAACTCTTTTAACAGTCTCTCTGTGACTCTGTACTGTAAGTAACTCCTTTAGCAGTCTCTCTGTGACTCTGTACTGTAAGTAACTCCTTTAGCAGTCTCTCTCTGACTCTGTACTGTAAGTAACTCCTTTAGCAGTCTCTCTGTGACACTGTACTGTAAGTAACTCCTTTAGCAGTCTCTCTGTGACTCTGTACTGTAAGTAACTCCTTTAGCAGTCTCTCAGTGACTCTGTACTGAAAATAACTTCTTAAACAGTCTCTCTGTGACTCTGTACTGTAAGTCACTCCTTTAGCAGTCTCTCTGTGACTCTGTACTGTAAGTCACTCCTTCAGCAGTCTCTGTGACTCTGTACTGTAAGTAACTCCTTTAGCAGTCTCTCTGTGACTCTGTACTGTAAGTCACTCCTTCAGCAGTCTCTGTGACTCTGTACTGTAAGTAACTCCTTTAGCAGTCTCTCTGTGACTCTGTACTGTAAGTAACTCCTTTAGCAGTCTCTCTGTGACTGTGTACTGTAAGTAACTCTTTTAACAGTCTCTCAGTGACTCTGTACTGAAAATAACTCCTTAAACAGTCTCTCTGTGACTCTGTACTGTAAGTCACTCCTTTAGCAGTCTCTCTGTGACTCTGTACTGTAAGTCACTCCTTTAGCAGTCTCTCTGTGACTCTGTACTGTAAGTCACTCCTTTAGCAGTCTCTCTGTGACTCTGTACTGTAAGTCACTCCTTCAGCAGTCTCTGTGACTCTGTACTGTAAGTAACTCCTTTAGCAGTCTCTCTGTGACTCTGTACTGTAAGTAACTCCTTTAGCAGTGTCTCTGTGACTCTGTACTGTAAGTAACTCCTTTAGCAGTCTCTCTGTGACTCTGTACTGTAAGTTACTCTTTTAGCAGTCTCTCTGTGACTCTGCACTGTGAGTAACTCCTTTAGCAGTCTCTCTGTGACACTGTACTGTAAGTAACTCCTTTAACAGTCTCTGTATGTCTCTGTACTGTAAGTAACTCCTTTAGCAGTGTCTCTGTGACACTGCACTGTGAGTAACTCCTTTAACAGTCTCTGTATGTCTCTGTACTGTAAGTAACTCCTTTAGCAGTGTCTCTGTGACACTGCACTGTGAGTAACTCCTTTAACAGTCTCTGTATGTCTCTGTACTGTAAGTAACTCCTTTAGCAGTGTCTCTGTGACTCTGTACTGTAAGTAACTCCTTTAGCAGTCTCTCCGTGACTCTGTACTGTAAGTAACTCCTTTAGCAGTCTCTCTGTGACTCTGTACTGTAAGTAACTCCTTTAGCAGTCTCTCTGTGACACTGTACTGTAAGTAACTCCTTTAGCAGTCTCTCTGTGACTCTGTACTGTAAGTAACTCCTTTAGCAGTCTCTCAGTGACACTGTACTGTAAGTAACTCCTTTAGCAGTCTCTCTGTGACTCTGTACTGTAAGTAACTCCTTTAACAGTCTCTCAGTGACTCTGTACTGAAAATAACTCCTTTAACAGTCTCTCTGTGACTCTGTACTGTAAGTCACTCCTTTAGCAGTCTCTGTGACTCTGTACTGTAAGTAACTCCTTTAGCAGTCTCTCTGTGACTCTGTACTGTAAGTAACTCCTTTAGCAGTCTCTCTCTGACTCTGTACTGTAAGTAACTCCTTTAGCAGTCTCTCTGTGACTCTGTACTGTAAGTAACTCCTTTAGCAGTCTCTCTCTGACTCTGTACTGTAAGTAACTCCTTTAGCAGTCTCTCTGTGACACTGTACTGTAAGTAACTCCTTTAGCAGTCTCTCTGTGACTCTGTACTGTAAGTAACTCCTTTAGCAGTCTCTCAGTGACACTGTACTGTAAGTAACTCCTTTAGCAGTCTCTCTGTGACTGTGTACTGTAAGTAACTCTTTTAACAGTCTCTCAGTGACTCTGTACTGAAAATAACTCCTTAACCAGTCTCTCTGTGACTCTGTACTGTAAGTCACTCCTTTAGCAGTCTCTGTGACTCTGTACTGTAAGTAACTCCTTTAGCAGTCTCTCAGTGACTCTGTACTGTAAGTAACTCCTTTAGCAGTCTCTTCCTGACTCTGTACTGTAAGTAACTCCTTTAGCAGTCTCTCTGTGACTCTGTACTGTAAGTAACTCCTTAAACAGTCTCACTGTGACTCTGTGTGTTTGTTTGCTTGGGGAGCAAGCTTTTATCGGTGCATGTCTGTGCTTGTGTGTATTTGGTTGTGTGTGTGTTGTGTAAACCAGTGTGTATGGGCTGGGGTGTGTGTTTTTGAGTGATAGGTTTGGTATTTGCAGACTTTGAACTCTAATGCTCTGCAGGTACCTCATAACACCTTCTGAAAATCTCTCTCTCCCTCCCTCGCTCTCTCTTTCTCTTTCAGTGGAATGGGTGATGCGTAGTGTTCCAATGTTGACATATTTCATGCATGTGCAAACACTTCTATCTACCGGAGAGAGCGAAGCAGAACCTGTCTCTGCCACACACGCACACACACACACACGCACACACACACACCCCTTACATACCTCCTCAGGATGGCTGAGCCAAAGGAGCTTGTAGCAGCACAGTGATGACATCACAATAGCAGCAGGGGTGGAAGGGGGGTGAAAATGGGTCTTGAAAACTCGCAGACCCGGCAGGAACTCCGGGCGGGCATCGGGGGGGGGGGGTCTCGCGAGTGTCGTGGTCATGTTGTTTAACTGGTATTCAGAAGACTGAAGGTTAAGGCCCCACTGTAGCCTAACAGCGATCTGTGCAGCTGTGGGCCCTTTGAGCGAAACCTGTAGCCCCACATTATCCCAGGGTAATCCGCCCTTACTTCATCTAATCAGCTGGTAGTTGTGGATAAATGTGGTGGCCGCAGTGTTTTCTCTCGCCTGGGGGGGGGTTATTATTTTTAGTTCTGTGGTTTCCTGTCTTTGGGTCGTTTTCCCACTTTTGTTGTCCCTCCTGTTTGTTTGTGTGTCTGTTTGTGTGTCACTCTTGTGTCCACAGTTCTTGTGGTAGTGACTTGAAATGAAGGCCTCAAAAAGCCATATGTCCAGTGAAGAAGGATTCAAGTTTGGAAAGTCAATGTCTAAGGTCTAGCGCAGGGGTGTTTAAAAGGTCAGAAACAATTTTGGCTGATATCTTGCTTCAGGAAAATGATAGCCACTTGGGACCGATGCCAAAATCTTCGGTCTTGTCTCATGTTTTTTGAGTTTTAGCAAATGTTGCTTTGTGACATCACACACTACCATATAATCATTTGTTTTTGTATTGGCATCTGAGTAGCTGCGATATTGCTAGGATAATTTCCAATCTTTGTACACTAGTAAGCCATGGTCCAGAGGCCATTTAATTTTGGAAAAAGTAGGTCAAAGTTCAACAAAATCGGGACCAAAGTTCAGAAAAGTTTTTCTTCCATAACTTCAGTTGTGTGTAATTCAGTTGTCTAAACAAAGCAAAAAACATGCAGCTTTAAATTTGTCATCCTCTGAAACGCAACAGCATGTCGTGGGCAACACCTTCCTCTTGGCAGTATGGGCTAAATGTCAGGGGGATCAGGTTAAAAATTTGAACTATTCAAAAAATAATCAATTGTCATCCAATAATGTGAAGATTTGATGTATGACCTCTCTCTGGAGAATTAGCCCATTCATTTAGTTTCAATGGCAATGACTTTTTCTCATTGTTAGCAATTGGACTTCATTCTCCAGCATGAAAATACCTGTCAGTAACTGCAGGTAGGAAATAACAGAAGTTTTGTAATTATTATTTATTTATTTATTTTTGCTGAGGCCTGGTTTGTTCTGCTTTTACCTCTTGTTTCCATTGGACTCCGATGGCCCTTCTGATCATGGAAACATTCTCTGGTGTTTGAAGGAGTGGGGACTCAGTGGGCAGTTTTGCAGTCATGTCTGGCCACTATGTTCACGCTCAGCTTTCACAAAATTATAAAACAAAACTGTACTGTGCAATTTCATTCAGTACGCACTTGCTGTCAAGTTTTTGAAAAGAGAAGCCATTGAGCATCACACTACGCCCTGCACACCTCTCTCTCTCTCTCTCTCTCTCTCTGGCTGTCGCTCTCTCTTTCCCCCGTGATGTGTCTCTGTCGGTCTGCCTTTGTGCTGTGTCGGCCCCCCTGTGTTCTGGGCTAATTCACTGAGGAGACAGCGTCACGGTGAATATGCCCAGAGCGTTGTCATCGAGAGTAAAAACCCTCATGAATAAAGATAAACCAACAGCCTGAGTCCTGAGCAGAGCCTAGATAAGTTTAACAGAGAAGAGCTCAGAATCTGAATGAACAGCCCTAGAGAGAGGAGCTCAGAGTCTGAACAAGCTGCTCTAGAAAGAACTGCTCAGAGATTTATTGACCAGCTCTAGAGAGAAGAGCTCAGTCTGATTGAGCTGCTCTAGAGAGAATAGTTCAGAGTCTTATTGAGCAACTCTAGAAAGAAGAGCTCAGAATCTGAATGAGCAGCTCTAGAATGAAGAGCTCAGAGTCTGAATAAGCAGCTCTAGAATGAAGAGCTCAGCAACTTATAGAGCAGCTCTAGAGAAAAGAGCTTAGAGTCTGAATGACCTGCTCTCGAGAGAAGAGCACAGAGTCTATATGACCTGCTCTCGAGAGAAGAGCACAGTCTGTATGACCTGCTCTAGAGAGAAGAGCACAGAGTCTGTATGACCTGCTCTAGAGAGAAGAGCACAGAGTCTGTATGACCTGCTCTAGAGAGAAGAGCACAGAGAATGAATGAGTAGCTCAACAGAGAAGAGCTCGGAGTCTGATTGAGGAGTTCTCAAAAGAGCAGCTGTTTCAGATGTTAGAGATGGAGAGAAGGCAGTTCTGTGGACAGAGGTCTGGTGTTTGACTCTGTATCACACTGCTGTTCTCACACTGTGGGTCATAGGTGAGAAGTCCTGCGGCCTAACACTGTGATGGTGGTCTGTGCCTTGCCTGGGCAGACCTTTCTCTTTACAAGCATGTAATGAAGGTGAGGTTTTGTCACCAAACCCAAACGTGTGGCCAGTACATGAATAATTTCTCACACACTTTTCTCTTTCTCCTTGTCGATATGTTCGATCCAAAGTTGTCTATTAATTGCTTTTTCAGCCCGTTTCTGCCTGTGTCGCAACTTTTTTGAGATCTGTTGCAGCCAGAAAATTTGAAATAAGCTCATTTTGTGGATAAAAATGTAAAATGTCTCAGTTTCAACATTTGAAATGTTATCTATGTTCTGTTGTAATAACATATTGGCTCATGTGATCTGAAAGTCATTGCATTTTGATTTTATTCACAATTTACACTTTGTCCCAACTATTTCAGAATTGGTGTTGTACTTGGGGAATTGTATTTGGGTGTCTTTGTGACCTTGAGAGAGAGAGAGAGAGTTGGGTGTGTTTGATCTCTTCTTGTTGGGATATGGTGGTAATGACAGAGTGAGGTCTTTCATGGTGGTTATGTGAGGAAATCCACACTAGTCTTCTCACATTGTTTACAAAACAATTGCTAGAACCTGCTCTGCTTGGTATTGAAAGGGTAAGGCGAGAGAGAGAGAAGGAGAGACACGAGACTCGTGACGAGAGCGTTTGAGAAGGGATAGTGGCTCTTTGACATCTACAGTAGGGAAGCATCCTCATGTTTAGTTTAGATTTTGTGGGGTGGTCATGTCTGATGTGGATTGTTATGTGTTTACCACCAAGGGCATAAGTTTAATGTGAAAGTTGGTGGCGACACATATGTAATGTGAGTGGGCGTAGCCCGTGAGCTGGAGAATTTTTGCTATAATCTGAGTGCAAATATTGCCATTTCCATACACATAAATTATCTGAAAGAGCGTTTCTTTGTATTTTTTGTCATGATGCTGATAGAGTTTCCTGCATATTTTCATAGATAGATGCCATATTCATATACTTCCTTCTCTAATTTGTATCCAAATACTTTTGATTGGACTTTTGAATAGAAGTTTACGACTGTTATTGATGTTATGAATAATTATTGTGAGGCTTATCAATATCGAACAATTGAAATACTCCTCCGAATTTATAAGTTACTGTACTTAATAGCATGATGGGATGTTGTATTATTAGCTAACATTACCATCATTATGCAGTAATTTATTAGCTTGCTATAGCTCACAAATTGGATAGCTAGCGATCTAACGTTGGTTACGTTCTGATGGCAGCCACACAATTAACGGAAATACAAATCACACTGGGTAATGCCTAGCTTAATGTCTGAGTAGCCCAACATCCCACACTGTAGTACCTAAGTTTGATAGCAGTTTTACCACTGGGAATTTTTTTGAAGAAGAATCATTATTTGGCATTTTCAGACTATCCCAATTTAATTAGTGAAAGCATAAAACAAAGTAATCCTTAAATGCCCCCTGTGACAAATTTTTCACACAATTTTGGGGGTTGGCAAAACCACTGACCCCCACATAAATTTGTAACCTAATACCAATAAAGACATATTTAGACCATCAGTGCTGCCATCTGATGCATAAAAGTGGAACTGACACTACACTGGCTGCATCAGCTAACCTTTCCAATATGGCCGCCCATATGGTGGAATCCACACGATAGATCAGCACCCATTCATCACTGGATAAAGTAGGCAAACAGGTAAGCTAATGAAAAATAAGCTACGCTTAATACAGCTATATGTCAACTACCAAAACAATGATGGACAAAAGTTCTCTTTATATCCTAGAGACTTAGAGTGACATATATGTCACGAAACTAAAATGAGGTCAAAGGTCACCAAAAATTAAAAATTGCTATTGGGTTTTTATTTGCCCTCCCCAGGACATATTAACTGAATACATAGATTTTTCTTTCAACTTTTAGTATAGTTGGGCATTTAAGGGTTAAACTCATTCTCGGAGCCCAGATCTTAGATTTCCGATTCACTGTCCATTTGAGCTTCATCAAAAACTGGGTGCTTGCTGGGTACTCGCAGGACAAGAGTGGGTTAATTAGCTAGCTAGCCAGATAGCATCATGGCTAGCTATGGTAATGTTGTTCGATTTTCCTCAAGGGTTCAGTTGCTGCACATTGCACAAGGAAGCAAGAATAGGAATTGACTTTAGGTAGCATCACCCGCGCCTCACCTTCCCCCTTTATTGTCTTTTTTTGTCCCATATTTGTGTTCAGTTCTTGATGAATGTAGTTTGAGGGAAGTCAGTTTGATTTATCATAATATTTCCCATAAATCTCCACAAAAAGAATGCGAGTGGTAAGACATTCTGCATAATATAATAAGGAAATATGCAGCCAATTCACCATTTATTTTCCATACCTGCTTATTCCTCACTAGGCGAACTGGAGCCTATCCCAGCTGACTACAGGCAAAGGCAGGGACCCACCCTGAACAGTTTGTCAATCCATCGCAGGGCACCCACACCATTCACTCTCACACTCATACCGATGGGCAATTTAGTGTCTCCAATTAATATGTCTTTGGATTGTGGGAGGAAACCCACACGAACACGGGGAGAACAAGCAAACTTCACACAGAGAGGCCCCAGGCCAGATTCGAACCCGCAACCTTCTTGCTGTGAGGCAGCAATGCTAACCACTGTGCCACCCTAGCCAATCAATTTCAATAAAGAAAATTCAATTATCTAATGTAGGCCCCTTAATATTTACATGATTATTAAACACTGATGTATTAAAACTATCAGAATGTTATTTTTCTCAAATGAGATTTATTTGTTTTTGCTGTATTTTAGAATTTTACAGCATTATATTGATATAAAATGGATTGGGTGGTTTATTATTACCACTGTAACAGATCGATTTCATGCCTTCTGGGTTCAGATTTCTTTCACAATGCCATAGCGCTGGCTCTGAGTAGATAACCATCACACACGGGCTCTGAGCGGATCCCCATCACACACGGGCTCTGAGCAGACCGCCATCACACACAGGCTCTGAGCAGATCGCCATCACACACGGGCTCTGAGCAGATCCCCATCACACACGGGCTCTGAGCAGATCGCTATCACTCGCAGGCTCTGAGTAGATCCCCATCACTCGCGGGCTCTGAGCAGATCCCCGTCACACGCGGGCTCTGAGCAGATCGCATCACACGCGGGCTCTGAGCAGATCGCCATCACACACGGGCTCTGAGCAGATCGCCATCACACACGGGCTCTGAGCAGATCGCCATCACACACGGGCTCTGAGCAGATCGCCATCACACACGGGCTCTGAGCAGATCCCCATCACACGGGCTCTGAGCAGATCCCAATCACAGACGGGCTCTGAGCGGATCGCCATCACACACAGGCTCTGAGCAGATCACCATCACACACGGGCTCTGAGCAGATCACCATCACACACGGGCTCTGAGCAGATCTCCATCACACACAGGCTCTGAGCAGATCGCCATCACACACAGGCTCTGAGCAGATCGCCATCACACACGGGCTCTGAGCAGATCCCCATCACACACGGGCTCTGAGCAGATCGCCATCACACACGGGCTCTGAGCAGATCGCCATCACACACAGGCTCTGAGCAGATCGCCATCACACACGGGCTCTGAGCAGATCCCCATCACACACGGGCTCTGAGCAGATCGCCATCACACACAGGCTCTGAGCACATCGCCATCACACGCGGGCTCTGAGCAGATCGCCATCATACGCGGGCTCTGAGCAGATCCCCATCACACACGGGCTCTGAGCAGATCCCCTCACATACTGGCTCTGAGCAGATTGCCATCACACACGGGCTCTGAGCAGATCGCCATCACACGCGGGCTCTGAAGAGATCGCATCACACACGGGCTCTGAGCAGATCCCCATCACACACGGGCTCTGAGGAGATCACATTCACACACGGGCTTCGGTGCACTCGCTGTACTAGTGTTCCTGCCCATGGTCATCGAGTACTTGAATATCAACTTACATCAGAATTTCATTCACTTTCCACGACCTTTACAAACCATTACAAGTCATCTTAGCGTACTCCCAGAACTCGCTCTGTTCTAGCTGGCTGAAGATTGAAACCAAGAGAGTGCAAATTTGGCACCGTGGGCTATCCAGTTCCCCATCCCGTCTGTTAACCATCTTTATGTGTGGTGTTGTTTTCTTGAAAATATCCAACTTCCGCCAGCATAAACTGTTCAAATTGGACCTTTGACTTTTGATGAATTGGACAAACCTGCAAATGGAACATTACATCGGACTGGACCCTGTTAGATTTATGATTACGCGCGTCCTTCATCTCTCCCACTGATCCACAGAGGGTCGGGATATTTTTTGCCTTTTCAGAATTGGTTGAGACAAGTCCTAACCATCCCTACTCTAATCTACGTCTATGTTTACAACAGTAAAGCTGCTTTCACACAGGACGCGAAAATTTTTTTTCGCGCAACAGATTACGTTCAAAGTCAAAGCGTTTTGTTTGCATTCGAGTCTTTGCATTGACTTTGAAAGTAATCTGTCCTGCGAATAATCTGTTTCACGTCCGGTGTGAAAGCAGCTTAACTGTGACTCTGCTTTGTCCCATTGTAGGTAATGGTATGGGATTATGGTGAATGGTGTAATCGTGTGGGAATGCAGGTAATGGTATGGGGTTCTGAGTAATGGTGTGGGATTGTGGGTAATGGTTTGAGATTCTTAGTAATGGTCTAGGATTGTTGGTTACTGTTTGGAATTTCAGTTAATGCTCTGAGGTTTAGTGGTCAACCTGTGCAGCTAAATGGAAGGATTGAAGAGAGGAGAGATCTGTAACTCTACAGCTGATAAACATGCCCTGAGTGGTTATGAGTGAGCAGGTGAATGGGGATGTGGCCGTGGTCAGCGGCTGTTTCCGAACACACTCCAAAAAACAAGCTCTCCACAGAGTGAGGGTACACACACAAACATGCGCAGACACAAACACACGTATGTACACGCACTCACACAGACACACACACACACACACACTGTGAGATGCATGCAGGCTGCCGGCCAATGATAGCCTGACAATGATGTCTATGTGGGTAAATACAGAGCAGTGAGGGTTTATGGGGTTTTGTGGGTAAATACGGATCAGTGAGGGTTTATGGGGTTTTGTGGGTAAATACGGAGCAGTGAGGGTTTATGGGCTTTTGTGGGTAAATATGGATCAGTGAGGGTTTATGGGGTCTTGTGGGTAAATACGGATCAGTGAGGGTTTATGGGGTTTTGTGGGTAAATATGGATCAGTGAGGGTTTATGGGGTTTTGTGGGTAAATACGGATCAGTGAGGGTTTATGGGGTTTTGTGGGTAAATACGGAGCAGTGAGGGTTTATGGGGTTTTGTGGGTAAATACGGATCAGTGAGGGTTTATGGGGTTTTGCCGTTTGAGGTCTTTCTCTGCGCTGGCGCTGGGACACTAGGGCGTATGAAAGAGCAGGAAAATCCGGAATGTGGAGCGGAACTGATGGGCTCTGTTTGGAGTCCAGAGAATTCTGGAACACTGCGGGCGCTGTTGGATCTCTGGAGCACTGCTGAGCCGAGGATGTGGGGCCAGACTCAAGATGGGGGCGCGAGACCCCAAAAGCTGCCTGAAGGGGTTCTGCTGTGACCCACAGGGGCTGCGGAGTAGAGACAGCTCCCAGGGGATTGTGGGATAGATGCATTAGTGGGGGCCTCATCAGGAAGGAAGCCTAATAGGCTGGCTGATCAATAATGAATGCACCTATCAGTGGCCGTCTGTCTGCAGACCCCTCCCCCGTCTCCCCCTATACCTGCTGGCTCAGCACACCCTGATAACCCCGCCCCTCCCGAGCGAAAGCACGGAGTCTGGAGGTAGCCTGTCACATATGAAATACAGTAGTTTTGCTTGCTTTATCGGATACAGCGCTGGACGCTGCTTTTTTTTTGTCCTCGGGTTCCCGTTTCCTTGCGTGTCTCCTGTTTGTGAGTCAGGACGCCACCGTTTGACCTGACTGCTCCCTGTTCCAAACGCATCCTCTCAGTCACCTCCAGATGACATCATCACTGTGCTGCCAGCGCTCTCCATGGCACGCAGCAGTCCCTGTGCCCCCGCCACAATGAGCCAGGGCGAAAGGCCACAGAGTTATTTATTCATGAGGGAGAACAGGAGTGAGCGAGAGGGAGAGAGATGGGGCTCCACACATAATGTGTCTGAACAAGCGCTTTAGTCTTATTATGACACTTTCAGGCTTCTTTTTAACTCCAATGAAAAAGATTTTGGCTTGTTTTTTAATTACTGTATAATGAACAAGTGATTTTCCTCACCCAAATCGAGATGAGGCAAATTACGGCAACTCAAATTTTTTGCCGAACTGAGAAAAAATTTAATAGAAATATGATATTAGTTCAGAGTAAAAGTGTGTGAGGATTTTTTTATTCTTCTCTTTATTCTAGGAGTATTTATTTTTAGTAGCCAGAGAAAAATATTACTCTGTGCTGGTGTTATTTAGTGTTGCTCTGTGCTGGTGTTCATTTACTGTTACTCTGTGCTGGTGTTATTTTACTGTTACTCTGTGCTGGTGTTATTTTAGTGTTACTTTGTGCTGGTGTTATTTTAGTGTTGCTCTGTGCTGGTGTTATTTTACTGTTACTCTGTGCTGGTGTTATTTTACTGTTACTCTGTGCTGGTGTTATTTTAGTGTTACTTTGTGCTGGTGTTATTTTAGTGCTTCTCTGTGCTGGAGTTCTTTTGGTGTTTCTCTGTGCTGGTGTTATTTTAGTGTCGCTCTGTGCTGGTGTTATTTTACTGTTACTCTGTGCTGGTGTTATTTTACTGTTACTCTGTGCTGGTGTTATTTTAGTGTTACTTTGTGCTGGTGTTATTTAAGTGCTTCTCTGTGCTGGAGTTCTTTTGGTGTTTCTCTGTGCTGGTGTTATTTTACTGTTACACTGTGCTGGTGTTATTTTACTGTTACACTGTGCTGGTGTTATTTTACTGTTAACTGTGTTGGTGTTATTTTAGTGTTACTTTGTGCTGGTGTTATTTTAGTGTTGCTCTGTGCTGGTGTTATTTTACTGTTACTCTGTGCTGGTGTTATTTTTCTGTTACTCTGTGCTGGTGTTATTTTACTGTTACTCTGTGCTGGTGTTATTTTAGTGTTACTCTATGCTGGTGTTATTTTGGTGTTACTTTGTGCTGGTGTTATTTAAGTGTTACTCTGCTGGTCTTATTTTAGCGTTACTTTGTGCTGGTGTTATTTTGGTGTTACACTGTGCTGGTGTTATTTTAGTGTTACTCTGTGCTGGTGTTATTTTAGTGTTACTCTATGCTGGTGTTATTTTGGTGTTACTTTGTGCTGGTGTT
>CM056579.1:10310287-10312787 GCA_029721435.1 Gymnothorax reevesii | reverse complement strand
GTTGGGGGGGATCTGCATGTGTAAAGGCTGGTGTGTGTGTGTGTGAGAGAGAGAGAGAGAGTGTGGATGTACAGCTGAGTGTGTCTGCTTCGTGTGAGGATGTGTTTGCCTGTGCCAGCAGGTGTATGACCAGTGTGTGCAGGTGCTCTTGTTTAGACTGTCCCGTCCGGATGGCAGCTCTGGGACCTGCTCTGTGAGATGTTTCCACGAGATATTGCACAGTGACGTATTGCTGAGTTAGATATTTCTTTGTGGGATACTGCATTGCAAGGTATTTCTTTGTGAGATATTTCTACATAAGATTTTACACTCCGAGATATTTCTTTGTGAGACACTACACTATGAGGTATTGCACTGAGATATTTCGCCGCAAGATTTTGTCCTCGGTGCACTGAGTTCTTTCTTTATAATGTCCAATCGAGGCTTTGAAGCAGGAGCCAGGCATTATATCGCCGCCGCCCCATTTCTCCCTTCCGTCCCTCTCTGTCCCTCTCGCTCCGTTTGTAAGCGAACGTGCATGCAGTTTCAGGAGCGCCGCAGTAACTATGGTAACAGCAGAGATGGGCAGGTGTGCCTGTCCACACAGAGTCAGGTTATGAGGAGAAACCAGAGAACAGTGTGCGTTTGACTCCGCCCAATAAACACCTTTTCCTTTATTTAACACTGTATCTACAGAAGGTGCAGCCTATACCACTGTATCTACAGAAGGTGCAGCCTATACCACTGTATCTACAGAAGGTGCAGCCTTTACCACTGTATCTACAGAAGGTGCAGCCTATACCACTGTATCTACAGAGGTGCAGCCTTTACCACTGTATCTACAGAAGGTGCAGCCTATACCACTGTATCTACAGAAGGTGCAGCCTTTACCACTGTATCTACAGAAGGTGCAGCCTTTACCACTGTGTCTACTGAAGGTGCAGCCTTTACCACTGTATCTACAGAAGGTGCAGCCTATACCACTGTATCTACAGAAGGTGCAGCCTATACCACTGTATCTACAGAAGGTGCAGCCTTTACCACTGTATCTACAGAAGGTGCAGCCTTTACCACTGTGTCTACTGAAGGTGCAGCCTTTACCACTGTATCTACAGAAGGTACAACCTATACCACTGTATCTACAGAATGTGCGGCCTTTACCACTGTATCTACAGAAGGTGCAGTCTATACCACTGTATCTACAGAAGGTGCTGCCTTTACCACTGTATCTACAGAAGGTGCAGCCTATACCACTGTATCTACAGAAGGTGCGGCCTATACCACTGTATCTACAGAAGGTGCAGTCTATACCACTGTATCTACAGAAGGTGCAGCCTTTACCACTGTGTCTACTGAAGGTGCAGCCTTTACCACTGTATCTACAGAAGGTACAGCCTATACCACTGTATCTACAGAATGTGCGGCCTTTACCACTGTATCTACAGAAGGTGCAGTCTATACCACTGTATCTACAGAAGGTGCAGCCTTTACCACTGTATCTACAGAAGGTGCAGCCTATACCACTGTGTCTACTGAAGGTGCAGCCTTTACCACTGTGTCTACTGAAGGTGCAGCCTTTACCACTGTATCTACAGAAGGTACAGCCTATACCACTGTATCTACAGAATGTGCGGCCTTTACCACTGTATCTACAGAAGGTACAGCCTATACCACTGTATCTACAGAATGTGCGGCCTTTACCACTGTATCTACAGAAGGTACAGCCTATACCACTGTGTCCACTGAAGGTGCAGCCTTTACCACTGTGTCTACTGAAGGTGCAGCCTTAACCACTGTATCTACAGAAGGTGCAGCCTATACCACTGTGTCTACTGAAGGTGCAGCCTTTACCACTGTGTCTACTGAAGGTGCAGCCTTTACCACTGTGTCTACTGAAGGTGCATCCTTTACCACTGTGTCTACTGAAGGTGCAGCCTTTACCACTGTATCTACAGAAGGTACAGCCTATACCACTGTATCTACAGAATGTGCGGCCTTTACCACTGTATCTACAGAAGGTGCAGCCTTTACCACTGTATCTACAGAAGGTGCAGCCTTTACCACTGTATCTACAGAAGGTGCAGCCTTTACCACTGTGTCTACTGAAGGTGCAGCCTTTACCACTGTATCTACAGAAGGTGCAGCCTTTACCACTGTGTCTACTGAAGGTGCAGCCTTTATCACTGTGTCTACTGAAGGTGCAGCCTTTACCACTGTATCTACTAAAGGTGCAGCCTTTACCACTGTATCTACTGAAGGTGCAGCCTTTACCACTGTATCTACAGAAGGTACAGCCTTTACCACTGTGTCTACTGAAGGTGCAGCCTTTACCACTGTGTCTACTGAAGGTGCAGCCTTTACCACTATATCTACAGAAGGCGCAGCCTTTACCACTGTGTCCACTGAAGGTGCAGCCTTTACCACTGTGTCTACTGAAGGTGCAGCCTTTACCACTGTGTCTACTGAAGGTGCATCCTTTACCACTGTGTCTACTGAAGGTGCAGCCTTTACCACTCTATCT